>UELV01178132.1:0-17353 GCA_900490015.1 Megastigmus stigmatizans | reverse complement strand
GGGGGGGGGGATGATGTAAGGGGGTCGAGGGGGACATACAGCAGAAGAGAGAGAGAGAGAGAGACGGGAGACGTGCCGCTGCGGCCGGTCGATGCAGCAAGAGATGTTCGCCAGCCAGAGCCATAGCAGCAGCAGCAGCAGCAGCAACCAGCAACATCGCATTCGCGGGATCCCCGGGTGGGGACGGCTTCACCGGCTATATATGCTATATACGTGGCACTCCCTCTGTCTCTCTCTCTCTATCTCTCTCTCTCTATCTCTCCTCTCTCTTGTTCATTTTGGAAGCTCCGGTAAAAGGGCGTGTAAGAAAGAGAAAGAGAGAGAGCGAGAGGAGCTTATACGCTATATATTCGCGAATCGCGAAAGAGCGAGCGAGAGCTGGTCGAAGGATCAAAGAAAGAGAAAAAGAGAGAGTGGGGCTGGGGTGTGTGTGAGAGAGAGAGAGAGAGAGAGAGAGAGAGAGGGAGGAGATGGTGGGGGACACGTGGAGGGTTTGCCTGGCAGCATAGGGAGGAAAGGGATTTTCGCTGCGACTCTGTGAGTGTGTGTGCCGCGACGCGATCTGCTGCTGCGCTGACGCGGTCAAGGTCAGGCTTGGCTTCAAGGTCGCGGGCGAGAAATGTCACATTGCAAGAGGGGAGAGAAAGAGAGAGTGTGTGTACAGGCTGTACGAGCGCCAGCGATACCGTGTCTGTGTGTGTGTGTATGCGCGCGTTCGTAACGTTAGCTCCGCACCGCTGCAGCGGAGAGGAGAAGCAGCATCACCACCAGCCGCGGCAGCCCGAAAGGGCGTCTTTGCTCTTTTTAATTTCTCCTTTCTACTAGTTTTCTGCGCCTCCTTGTTTCTCTCTCTCTCTCCCTCTCTCTCTCTCTCTCTCTCTCTCTCTCTCTCTCTCTCTCTCTCTCTCTCTCTCTCTCTCTCTTTCTGTCTCCCTTTTCCCCTCTCTCCTTCTCTTCTTGTTTTCTTTTCTCTATTTGTGGGAGTACATATTCGCGCGAATGTGACTCTCCCTCTCTCTCTCTCTTTCTCTTTCTCTCTCAGCCAGACAGCAACGGCTGGTCTGCGCTAGAGCTTCTTTCCAAGTCTTCTCTTTTTTTGTTCTTTCGAAAATGAAAGGAGAAAATTAATGCGGGCGAGGAGGGGTTACACGTGTAGTTTCTTTTTTTTGCTGCTGCTGCTGCTGCTGCTACTTTACTTTTCGGGGCGAGAGAGAGATGGAGAAGGAGAAATTCGAGAGAGCGTGAAATGTTCGTTCGAGGAGAAAGAGGGGGGAGAGAGAGAGAGAGAGAGAGAGAGAGAGAGAGAGAGAGAGAGAGAGAGAGAGAAGTGTAGTACTGGTTTTATTGCGTTAGTTAATGACGGATATGCAGGCGTTCCACGACGTCGTGAGTGTGTGCATATGTGTGTGTATGCGAGCCGAGAGGTTTTTTATACTGCACTCGGTAGTTGTGGTTTTATGGATATTTAAGATTTTATAACTAGTCGATGCTATGAGTTATAGCATGAATTTTCAGGTTTTTCGCATCTTGCTCTCAAGAACTTAAAAATTGATGCGGGACAATGCATTTTTTAAAAGAACATGATAAGGTTACTCTTGATAATCAGAGAGGTTACCTTAGACTTTGAAAATTTAGTTTCAATTGTCGTCTTAACCCGCCAGTGAACGCGTGGTTAGCCTTTATTAGGCTTCAAGAATTTGACTTCCTTTTTTCAGTTCAATATTTCTCAATAAATGTCATGCCTATAAATACATTGGAGTTTCAATCATTTAAAATATATATTTGAAAAAATTTATACAAGCTTATCATATACATGGAATGTAAAGTGCACGACGCGACCAGTAGCGAGTTAATTAATTAGTGGATTTATAACTAATTATACAGTATTAAAATACGTTTGTTGACTCATTGTTGTCAATCATCAACAGCATCCACTGACCATTATAAACTTCGAAACCAATAAAAGCTACCTTTATTCAGGTGGCCGACATCTCGGATTTTTCTTTATTGGGCCAAATTATTATACATTATGTATAATATAATACTTTTGGCCCTGATAAATAAAGAAACAACCGAAACGTTGGTCATCTGAATAAAGGCTGCTTTTATTGGCTTGGAAGGATCGTTTTCACCTTTAATTAACATTTCAGAATAATCCGAATAAAAAAGTAGCAATAATTGCAAAACTAATTTGAACAGTGAGAATGATATACGCGAACTTTTATATCAATGGATACTATACTGCACTACATCTTTTAAAATTTCATCGTACAAATAAATTGTAGGTCTTAAATCAGTGCACTTTCGTTATTCCAAACAGTGCAGACAGATATAACTTCATTTCAAAGTTTGATTAGTTTGGCTTGCCAGTTATTAATACATCGGCATTTTAAATACGTAACCAAGAAATATCACTCTCTGCATTCCTCTATCCGATATTGCGTTTGCACTAAAAATAGGGATTCCAAACAAAAATGATCCTCGGTGTATACAAGATCGCCGTTGGATATTCTATATTCAACGTTTCTGTGGGCTCCATCGTAAACAATAAGTTCAATTTACTCTAATTGGAATCAATGATGTGTATGCGGCTGTCAAAGGGCACATAACGCAGTATCGACAAAGCGTCGAAAGAGATTTCAATTGAATAATTTGAACGTATGATTGATCTAAATAAATGTCGTGTATTAAGCTTATTTCGTCTAATTATATTTGTACCAGGCAACAGAATTACCAATGGTGATAAACATTTACCCAACACTAATTTCTTATAAAGAATAGCGAATATCATTTAGCGATTCAGCTAATGTTCTATTAGAAGCTTCTATCAGCGCCAGTTCCATTTGCGACGTTTCATTAGAAAGGAGAGTGCCTGCGCCAACATAATGGAACGGAGAAGCGTTTTGTTTTAGCAAGAGAATAGGAGTCTGTGCCGTCTATAATCAACCTAGTAGTCACGTAAAGTGCCTAAAACGAGGAAGCTCGTCCGGGTTATCCAGTTGGAATTGCGTGATCCGTCACGTGGCTCTGCCTGCGTATATATATGTATCCATCCTCGCGCTTGCATGAATCAGGCGTCGGTCTCGTCTGGCTCACTCTCGCAGGTGCAGGAAGAAGAAAGGCAACGACAAAAAAAAATAAAGAAAAAAGAAGGAGTGGGAAGTAAGAGGATCGTGCAACAACGGCCGAGTTACTTCACCGCAGACTACACACGTCTCGCTATATACATTTCGAGAGATTCGCGCATGTGTGCGTGCATGGGGGAGGGGGAGACGGACCGTATACGTGGCCGAGCTCACTGGTGCAGCAGGGCATGCACGTCGGGGCTTTCCGGGAATCGCGCTGCAGGTGAGGGCGCCCCGAAAAAGGAGAGGAGGGAAGGAGGGGGATGATGACGATGATGAGGAAGACTGGTTCTGTTGCTGGGCCGCGAATCGTTGCTCGCCCCGTCGCTATGTACATCATATATATACATATATGTGTGTGTGTGAGTGTGTGTGCACACGCGAACATCCCGTGACACGTGGCTCGTTGCAGACGTGCAAGAGCAAAGAGAAGACGGATTTAGCTTTTCACTCGTCTGATTGGACGGTTGCGCGCTTGCCTTTGGAGCTGCAGCTATGGCGCGAGCTAAGAGAGAGAGAGAGAGAGAGAGAGAGAGCTTTTTGAGAGCCTGGTTATATACCCAGCGTACCGCCGCTGCACTGCTCCATGCGTCGGCCGAGGGCGTTCGGATGATTTGTAGGTAATTAGGTGCGGACTCGACACAGCTGTTGGATCCTTTTATACTTACATTGTTTCTCCGACGCAATTATCTTGTTAATGCTCGTGTGAATTATGAGCCTTGGCTGCGCGTGTGTGAGACTCTCTTGGAAACGGACTCTGGAGCCATCTTGAGAATCGTTTGTGGGTGGTCCGAGGAAAACAGTCAACTTTGAGCGACTCTTATACACAATGGAATATGATGTGTGCTTTGTTCTTTGGGCACGAGATTTGTATCGTGTGAGTAAAACATGGTCCACCTAAACATGTATGATTCGTATGATTGATGTGTAAAGCACGAAAATCAACGGTACTTTTAAAACAATGATTTTTTTCAATCTTTGAAGCTGCTGATGGAATTTTTCTAAATACAATCATTATTCAGCCCAAGTGCATATTCTCGCTTACAATGGGAGTAAAGGTATTCTGTACTTTTAATCTGTGTCACGTGATTATATTGTTAGTCAACTTAATTCGCGCTCATCAACAGAACCTCATCAATGCACATGATCATAAACTTAACTGGCACGATAATACAGAGGCTCAGTCATGAATAGATATATATGTATAATTTTGTCTAAATTCTTATTACAAAATCTATCTTTCATAGATACTCTGATAAGTTGAGAAATCGTTAATAAAAGTAAATAGTCATTTTTACGAAACAGTACCGTTCTAGCAGTCTTATACAAGTAGAACAATTTAAATGAGACTATGAGCTTATACAAATATTTTGTTTCTTAATGTCTTTCTTTATAAAGGCAGATGAAAGTGGGAGGATGATATTGATTAGATTTGAAAGAAATATGAGAGAAATAGAAATAATAGATGGACTTTTTACTTTATTACTTATGTCTTTTAATATTTGTTTCTTCAATTTTGGTAGACCTATATTTTCCGATTTCAAAAATCAGATAGAAACTAATACCTATACCTATAGAATAGAATTAGTATATAGGAATAAGGTATGACTTTCTTATACTGTCGAGATAATGAATTCTCACGAATTCCAAGTGCCACACTACGAAAAGATCTTAATAAGTTGTTATTAAGTAATTTATTACTCAGTAATACGTATAATTCCTCGACGTACCTTTGTTAATTCGCAACCGTGACATAAGGTATTAAAGTGTACTTTATAGGCGCGCGTTTTAATAATTAATCACGCAATAAGTCTCTTAATCGGCTGGAAGATCTATCCATGATAAGAGCATTAATTTCTAGCTACACACAAACATACGCTATACTCGCTCAACTTAACGGAACCGAGAGAATTTTTTTCACTCTCTCGTATAAGGTAATACCCGCGAACCGATAAGAAAGTCTGCACGTAATAGCCGCTATCCCGGGATGACAAAATCTACTTTTCTACTGTTTGTGCCTCGAGCGCTTAAAAAGCACTGCAGAGCAGAGCAGTGCCGACGAGAGCAGCCGCAGAAGAACGCGCCCAAATTAATGAATACAATATCGACGGGCGGACAAACCCAATTTCCATCCCGTTAAACGCCGATTATTATCATCGCGGGCAAAAAGTCGCGCGGAGTGCACGTGTATGAAAAAGCTTGCTACCGCCGCCGCCTCGCAATAACGATTTTAATGGCGCTCCCCTTCCCCTTTCGCAGCAGCAGCTTTTATAAGCGCGAGAGCGTGCACAAAGTCGACGGCAAAGCCATTTGGACGCGCGTAGAGCTCCCTCCTCCTCTCTTTCTCTCTGTCTCTCTCTCTCTTTCTCTCTCGCCGCATCGTCCTAACCTCATCCTTGGGATGTTATAGCTTTTATTAAAAGCTTCGCGAATTCCGAGGCCCGCATGCTCAACATATACAGCCGAGCGCATTTTAATCTCTAAAAACGTAAATGTCGTTAATGGCAAATTGAGCGAATGCGCGCCTTTGCTCTCGTCTATGAGTGAAGCTGTGCCAGTGTGTTTGTATAATGTATACGTATATGCTGTTTCAGTCGAGGAGAGTTAGAGGGGAGGATTGGCGAATGAGATTCGGATGCACCGTCTCTCTCTCTCTCCTTTGCCTCCCCTCTTTCTCCTCCCCTCGTTCTCGTGCTCTGTCTCTCTCGCTCTTTCTCCCTCGCGGCATTGTTTCGCGTTCTCCCTCCTCGCGTTAGGACGTCGGTGAAGGTCACTGCGGCTGCTCTCGAAACTTTTCAAAGCCCCCCGTTCTCTCTATCTCGCTCGCTCCCGTACTTTTACGTCCATCTCTTTCTCTCCTTCTTGCGCTAAATTCATAGTTGAGTTTACCAATTTTTTTTTATTTCTGAAATTGCATTGTACGATTAAATTGGTTTATCGCTTCTCTCCACTGTTTTTCATTTTGCCTTTCTACAAGAACGAGAGAGAGAGAGAGAGAGAGAGAGAGAGAGAGAGAGAGAGAGAGATTTTAGTGTGGAGTTTATTTTTTATTAAACGGTTTTTAAATTGATATACTATTTTGGAGACCTTTGATGCTGCGAGAGAATTCATTTTGAACGTCGAGTCAAAGCAGCGTGCTTTATTTCGCCTTGCGATGAATTTCTTTTTATTGGATCGAAGAGTTTTTTGCGAATTAGATGTATGTAGGTCACAGTTTTAATGCGAACAGTTTCGCATAGAGCACAAGGTATGAATCGCAATGGAGTCGTAGCAGCATTTTATTGGTATAGTTAAAATATTAAAATTCAAAAGCTTGCCACCTTGCGCCTCTTAAAATTTGACGACTATTTTTCTGAACTTTGAATTTAGTTTTATAGCTTCTTATCTCGGACAACTGACATTATTGAATTTCATTTTCTTCATTTATTTCATTTGGATTATTTTTAATTCGTTTAATGTGGATCGTATACTTATTATTTATTTTGTAATAAACTAACTAATTAAGCTAGAATTATTAGTTAATGTTATTATGATCGTTATTATTTAATACTCTGTATACATTTTATTCGTATTTGACGATACGACTATATAATTATAGTAAATTGCTCATGTGCATACTTAGTCATGTTCTTTTTCAAGTGCGTGTGTTCTACATAAAGAGGAAATCAACTGACCAC
This sequence comes from Megastigmus stigmatizans, assembly GCA_900490015.1. Lineage (NCBI taxonomy): Eukaryota > Metazoa > Arthropoda > Insecta > Hymenoptera > Megastigmidae > Megastigmus > Megastigmus stigmatizans. The sequence goes on along the minus strand of UELV01178132.1, from coordinate 10,551 downwards.
AAAGAATTAAAGCTAAATGCATTTAATATAAATGATGAATAAAGAGTAACTGGCTACAATATTGAAGAAAATTAAATATATTTTAGTTGTACTGGTGAATGTTTTAGTAGAAACAATTTGACCAACTATCTGTATTTCATTTCGTACATTTGCTAGTTTTTTAAGCTTAATCGGTTTAACAATCTACATTTGATTTTGTGAATTTGGTATAGTTTTTAAGCTTAATCAGTTTAAGAATTTCTTATTTATCAGTTTTTTGACAAACAATTGAGTAATTTAAATGCGAAACGGAAGGCAAATCAGCTTCGCGAAGCTCGTAGAATTTTCAAGTCAGACCCCTTAATTCGAGTGTCGTCATCCTAAGGGAAGGAGAGAGACTGCAAAGCAATGACTGGGTTATAAGCATCTCGTCTCGTTTCATCCGTCAATTCAATTGTACTTGCGTAATGAAGTCCCCCGACCCGCCGCCCCAGCACGAACAACTCCAAGAGTGCACTTTCTCACATTTTAGCGGGACACGGTCCCTCGCGGTGTAATGGAATAGAAAAAAGGACGGCAAAGAAGGTATAAAAATAGGGTGGAAGAAGAAGTGGAAAAATAAATCAGACGGAGATAAATGGACTGACGGCGGCTCCTGGGTGACGCGATGATCAATGCATCGCTCGCGCTTGTTATATGCGCTCTAGCGAGAGTGCAACATTCGACCGTGAATGGAAATATGCTAGTTCTTAATTACCCGAGCGAATCTTATTTCCCTTATTTTGGCGTGTGCGATAAATTATCTATTTTAAAAGAATATACTGAATCGCTTAGGTTTCTTTGACTTGGGAGTAGCGCAAACTGAATGCGAATGAAGAATAATGTATTGTTTTCAATTTTAAGTGGGGATACTTTGCTCTTAAAATTTATGTACAATGCACTCTTCTTATTTCATCAGTAGTGGGAAAAATTTTGTTATCGATAAATAGGATGTATCGATCACTGTATAAGTTTGGTGAGATGGCGCCACAGAAGTACGTTTTGACATAACAAAAGCTTAAATTCGAGATTAAATTACGTACTATGATCGGTAATAATTCTTGCGAAAAATCAAAATCAGGGAATAATTGATTTATTGAATTGATATTAGAATATATTTGATTAATGTCAATATTCATTATAATAAATGAATGCCTGTGCCTTTACGTGAAATATTTCAGTGTGCAAAAACACTCTGTAATGGTAACATTAAATTAACTTTAAAATGAAATTGTTTTAAATTGAATCGAGTCATTTTATTTACGTTGATTTATTTATAGTGGTTTTGACGTATCCGTTAATTTTTGATAATTAATAGTTAAAATATGTTTTAATGATTGGTAATTTGATTTACGACTTTTTTAATTGCATTTCTTCATGTATTGGTGATGTCGAACTGATGAGGACTTATTCTACTGGAAGATATTTAATACGCATACTTAACTGGGTGATCGATTGTTCAGTCAAAGCAATTGTTTTTCAGGTATTTTATTCCATTAGGCCTATGGACAGTGCTCACTTAGACTATATATATATATATATATATAATTAACGGTTTATCTTCCATTAAAGTTTCCTGTACTTTAAGCTCAGATCAAAGGATCAGCATCAGCTTGATGCGCCTGTGCTAATGTCCTAGTCTTGCCTCTAATGGGAGCATATAAACTCGCTCGAGTGAAATTCTAACGCGTAAACAGCAAATGGAATTAGAAATTGATATTAATGGAAACTAGAAACTGGAGTATTCTTAAGAATATTTTTCTCCCTCTTTCATTAGGTAAGAAGTCTTGAAGTTTGAAAGTTATTTTTTATACTTTTTATTATTCTTTCGACTGAAAAAATACGTGTTTCAAAAGCCTATTGCATAACGATCATTTGCCGGTTTCAAAATATAAATTGCTACCTTCAGAGTAGTATAGAATTCATTATATATAAGGCCTAGATTTTATAGCGCTACAATTTGAAATCCCCTTTTTTTCGAAGCAACATTCTCGATCATTTGGGTAGGGGCTCTCTCCAACAGTTATCGAGGGGACATAAAAATAAACTTTATAGCCTCGATAATTTCGTCAAAAATGAGTATTTAATCTCCTTGCGATTTCGAGAGCTGTTAACCGAAAAGACATCAACTGCTGCAAAACACTGCCCCCCCCCCGCCCTTCCTCCCTCAGCCCCCATATCTCGCGATTCAACATCGGGGAGAGGCTCCAAAAATAAAGTCGCCATTAAAAACGAACGAACCAGTCCCTTTGTCCAAGTCTCCGACGGTCCTACATACGGGCCATATGGGGCAAAACTTCGAGCGAGATAGAAAGGGAAAGAGAACGAGGGAACGAAAGAGAGAGAGAGAGAGAGAGAGAGAGAGAGAGAGAGCAGAAAGGAAGGTAGTCAAAATTAAGCTTAACTTTGCCAGGGCGAAACGCGTGCGCGTGTGCGATTTCTCTAAAATAGCACGCGCTCTCTCTTTCGTCGCGCCCGGAAACCGGCGCACATACACACATACAAACGCGCGCGTGCGCACACACACAGATACAGACAGAAACGCTCGCATTAGTCCTTCCCTAAAGCAATGCAGGGGGAATCCCTGACTACGTGATTTGGCAACAGCGCTGTCGTCCAGTGAGACACGTGGCGCAAAGAAAAGGTGCGCTCAGCTCTCGTGTGCATGTAGGCACGTGTGTGTGTGTGTGTGCGTATACGCAGTGCTGGCTTAGTGGCAAAAGTTTGCGAAAGGGCTGGAGTGTATGAGAGAGAGAAAGAGAGAGGGAGAAAGAGGATATGCGTATATATATATATATACGTACAGCACGAACAGAGAAGATATTCGCATTTCGCATGCAAGCCGCGTACACACACGCGCTTGTGTGCTTGCCTCTCTGCTTCGCTCACGCGAGAGTCTCTCTCTCTCTCTTTCTATATATTCCTTTTTTTCCACTTTACCTTCGCTCCTTCTCTTTTCCTTTATCTCTCGGAGGTTGCGCCTCGAAGCTCGCTCTCCACGCCCCCCTCCCCCCCTACCCTGTCCTTGTCGCTCCTCGGGATGATCATCCTATATATGGCTTGGATTCTTTCTTTGGCCGAGACGCGACCTACTTTTGCGTCCATATAGCCGGGAACGCAGGACAGAAGAGAGAGAGAGAGAGAGAGAGAGAGAGAGAGAGAGAGAGAGAGAGAGAGAGAGAGAATGAGGAGAATAGGCGCGCGCGACTCGAAGAAAGAAGTTTACTTATATTCCCGCGTGTTCTAACTTCGCCTCTCTGTCTCCTTTTCTCTCTCCTCCAGACCTATATAGAGGGAGAACAAAAGATAATCTCGACTGCGTTTACGATGCAGATGCATGTGGATTTGAGTACGGTTGGGAGTTGTTTCTTCTTTAGCCGAGAGAGAGAGAGAGAGGAAAGTTTATGGATATTTGTCGAAAATCTGATATTTTTTCTTATGCGCGAATGCAAGCGTGAGTTTACGTTAACGCGGACACTGAATGCACGCGGTTATATTAAAGCATTTTCTGAGGACACCATTTGTGGAGTATCTATTTTAAATTTATATTGTGAATCGAGTAGTATCTTGTGCTAAAGAAGATATTAGAATTTACTTTTCTCCTCTAGAACGTTTCGTGATCCAATTGAAATGGGTACAGGTAGTTAGATTATAAATTACATATATTACAAATTGAACAGAGTAGAATAGTCTGGTATGCCATTAATTAAAAAATTTAAGGTGCAGATCGATGATAGATCTTTTAAAAATCTACATTAAACATTAGACCGCTGCAGAGTCGATTTTCGACTTAACCTCGATCAAGCATATATTATTGTTTCATAGACCATGTACACTTATGTATACTTATGTATGGACTTTGGTGCCAAAATTAATAATTTTTCACACTTTTTTTTTGGCCGGCGATCTAAATTTATTTCATCGAAGCCAACTTTTATTCCATGATTATATTCTGAAATATGAATGTAATGTAATTGGTAACACATTTAAACGTTTCGCGGTATATTCAAAGCGGCAACTATAATTGCATCTAAAATATTTGCACGTTTGTTAAAAAAAAAACTTCGTACAACATCAAAAGTGCTCGCTTCGCATAGCCAAAATAATTTACCCACCAAGTAGTTTCCTAAACATCCACGTGCGCCCATCTCGTCTCTCGCAATTTCTGTTAAAAAGAACACGACTCGCGATCATCGCGCAGGAGCTTCTAAATTTAAAACCCGAAGGAGAAGAAGAAGAAAAAAGAAACCTCTTCATAGAAATGACGTCTTGCGAGGGAAAAAACGGCGGAAAGGAGACTCTTAAAAAAAACGGTTGAAGGAGCTTCTCTTTACTTTTAACGCGAGGCGCACGAGAGGGCTGGAGCAGAAGGGAGTCGGAGCTCATCGTTGTCCAAAAGAGTAAAACTAAAAAAAAGAAGAAACGAGCGTTATACGAAAGACAAAAATTAAAAAAACGAAGAAGAAGAGGAGGAGAGAGAGAAGGATCGGTTCTGCGGCCTGTCTCATCTTTCGCGGCGACTTTTTGCGCCGTTTGACACGGAGCTTTTTATTTTTCGAAAAAGCGAAGAAGCTGATGGGCAAAAGCTCATGCGTACGCATAAAAAGGCTTTTAAACAACGAGCTTGCGAATTGCACTCGCAACTTTCAGCTTCTTAATTGCGCTCGTCGAGTCTCCTCTTTTTTGTGTATATACTCTCCGCTCCTCCACGGGGAACGCATTACAAGATTTAACGATACTTTCGTCAACGCCGCGGTGGTATCCTCGTCGCACGATGCTTAATTTAACGAATCTTCACTGGGCATTGCGCTTCGGGGCTGCTTCACTAGGGAGCCGCTGGCCGCTTTTTTCTTTCGCCCGCTTCTCAAGAATTTCGCAGCTGATAAGCGATCCTATCATGTCATCGATCAAGCACAACGATGCACGCAAAATTTTGCAAAAAAAAAGAAACTATCGGTATAGTATCGCGATAGAGCCATTACACTTTTCTTCCGCTTTATGAAGACAATATTACAGAAGCGACAGCTACGTATAATGTATAATCGCTATTTTCCCCGCGTATTGTTCCTATACACAATCTTACCCAGCACTCGTAAACTGTTTAACGTCCCATCGTATATATTACAATGCCCGACAGTTCTCTCTCTTATCATAAAATCGATGTTAGATGGATAAAATTTCCTCTTTAATACTCGATTCCTCTGCGAAGCTTTACGATCGTATTTCTGTATTTCCAACTTTTACTGCGCTATCCCAGTGGCTTCGGTTTATAAATTTTTGATATAATAATAAAGTACAATATACGTCGGGAATATCAAGTTATGGAAGTTTGATATATTCGGTGGGAAGTGAACGCGGTTGAGTTGTGTATATAGGAGAAGGAAGTCAAAAAGTGTGATTCGATGAAGGCGGCGGTGGCGGCAATGAATTAACAATTAGCCTTGCTCGACTTCTGGACTAGACGCGTCTCAAGTGCAAGTGCAAGTGCAAGGGAAAGTAAAAGGAAGGATAAAATCGAGCGCGAGTCACGCGAGCGAGTGCCGCGCCGCTCCATGCTCGATCTCGTGACTGAGTGGTTGCCATGGACGAGGAAGAAGTCAAATATCTCTTTTCAACGCGTTGCTATATTAAACAGATATTATCCATAAAAGAAAAATTTAGTATGGAGAAATATCTAGTTCTTATATAACAAAGATAGACGAATAGAAGCTACGAGATAAGAACAAAACAGTCTATTTCCGTTTATATCCTCTTCCACGATATCAACAATCGTATATGAAAATCTATATTAGATACTTGATATTTTTATATGTTTGTAAATACTTTGTCAAACGACCATTGTAGGATAGCATTTTTCGCTTCAGTAGAGTTTCAATTTTTTACTGCATTTCGTAAAAATGCGGCTGCATATACTTCTTTGACTTGAAGCAGAATTTGAAGCTGCGCCAATTATGGAAAGAATTCCATGGCTCGTAATGGCTATACAGTCCAGTAAAGAACGTTTCGAATATTACGGTGCGAATTCCCGAAAAAATCTCCCCGGATAATTTCCAGAAACTTCTTTACACGCGTACATGCCCTACTTTTTTCTATTAATGTAAAATGAGCCTTCATGCTTAATTAGATTTGACAATTAGGGGTACGTACAGTGCGTCAGATTTTTAATTAAAGTTGGACAGCGATCAATGATAAAATTCAATACGATGAATAGTGGAATTCTTGCTTTAAGCTGAGCGAACAAAAGAAAGCGCCTGTGCTGTTCTGATAATAGAGACATTATTCACATTCACTTTTCTTTTACTGCGAATCCGTATTAAGCAATCCTTATAGTGATTCGCGGAACTCGAACAGTGTATGAGTTTATATGCAGTGGAAAATTTTAATTTTCACTTTAAGAGTCTGACCAAACCTGTCCTATTTTTACATTCATGAGCTTTTCCCCGTGCAATTAAAAAAAAATAGTTCTCAGCAATGAAAAACTTGGCAGGCAGAAAAGGAAATTTCGCTTTAGAATTGTCGTATAACAAAGCACATACACGTTGCAAATCCACCAGATTGACAGCGAGACAGACAGACAGACACACACACGCATACATACATACATATATATATAGAGAAATAGTGAGAGATAGAGAGAGAGAGAGAGAGAGAGAGAGAGAGAGAGAGCATAATAGATATGGTTATACAGTCCCGTCAAAAACTTGCTTACACGAGCTTACAAGAAACATACCCCCCCCCCTTCATGCACATCAGCTTTTTACAGCAGCGCACGTGCATCTCCGATCGTTTCAATCTCTTATATATACATACATACACACATTTCGTCATCGATATAGTCGAGCGAAATCCGTCATAATCGGCGCTCAAAAGTCCGTAGTGATATGTGCAGCTTACACATAGTTACACACATAACCATCGCCGTGTAGCTTTGCAATTGCAGCTACCCGGCAAGAGTGGGATAGCTGCACACACATGTAGACAAAGAGAGAGAGAGAGAGAGAGAGAGAGAGAGACGCTCGGGCAAAAATCGAAAGTATACAGCGTGTATAGTAGCAGTAGCAGTAGTAAGTAGTAGTAATAGTAGTAATAGAGGTAGTAGTAGTGGTAGTAGTGGTAGTAGTAGTCGTGCAGAAGGCAGTGGTAGTAATAGTAGTAGTAATATATCGAGGGGGGAAAACAGGAAGGGACGCATATACGTATATATGTATATATACGTGCACATACGTGAGGCTCAAAAGAGGAGGATGAGGAGGAGGAGGAGGTGGCGGCGGCAATGGGTGACCGAGGGGAGAGGGAAGAGCGAGAGGCTCATCGTGGCTCAGCAGCGAAGCCGCGCGGCCGAGCAAGCCAGCGAGAAAGAGAGAGAGAGAGGGGGGGGGAGGGAGAGAAAGAAAGAGAATGGCAGAGAGAGAGAGAGAGAGAGAGAGCCGGCTCGTTGGTTCGTTCTCGCGAGCTCACGAGCGCCGGCAGTTCGGAGTTCGTGTTGCTAGGCGCTCGAGGGCCACTGTCAGTGCCAAGGCAGCGGCGCGCGCGCAAACCTTGTCTCTCTCTCACTCTACATCTATCTATAATCCGCCTTCCTCCCTCTCTCTCTCTCTTTAACTTTACGAGCGACACAGAGCGAGAGCGAGAGACAGAGAGAGAGGGACTAGTCGCTCTCTCTTCATACACAGACACACAGTCCTCCCGTCATCCTTTCCCGGAGAAGAGCTCGCACGAGGAAGCCCTGCTCTCTCACCCCGCAAGCGCGCCCCGTGTGTAATACCAACGACAAGGTCGCGCGCAGGCCGCACAGGAGAGCGAGACAATCGAATTTTCCCGGGAGAACGGCCAGAGAGCGAGAGAGAGAGAGAAAATTCACCGGCTGCCGAGAGGGATGATGACGATGATGCCGGCGTTTTTCGCGACTGCGCGCCACCGGCGAGCCAGCCGATTGGCGGGGCTGTGTGTTCCGCTGGCAGCTCCTTCGCACACGCGCGGCCCGCGCGCACACGTACATTGTAGACAGAGTCGCCACCACGTAGAGAGAGAGAACGACGTGGGTGCGTGAGGAGAGGATGGCCGCAACCGCCACGGTAGACGAAGACCAGCAGAACGTCAACGTCGACGTAAGGGACGTTTCCGGTGCTGTGCCTCTCTCTCTCTCGCTCTCTCTATCCTCGGCTCTCTGCGGGTACACGTCGGTGCCGGAAACGTAGCCCCAGCTCCACCGGCACGTACACATGGATATACGGATACGGTGGGCATAATCGACGAGGAGGTGGCAGAGGACCAGAGAGACAGACAGAGACAGAGATAGAGAGAGAGAGAGAGAGCCAGCGAAAGAGATAGAGAGATGAAGATGAAGAAGCCGGCCGCTACTCTACGTACACCTAATACGTTTTGGCCATAGGACGTCAGCGGATCGGTCGCTGGAATCTGCTTCAAGTATAATATCATGGATCGGAGGTAAAGAGCATTTCTCATATAAGTTTTTCATTCGTCTCGCTTCTAACCGCTGCATTGCAACTCTCTTTGTTCGAGTCAAGCCTATCGATAGGAGCCGGACCGGCATATACTTTCTTTATATAGCCTTCCTTTCTTCCCTTACTCTTTTTTATTTTATCGTATCTCTGGCGTGCGAAAGATTCTTGGGGGGTTCTGCACTAATTTTCGTGCTCGTAACTCGTCTCTCTCTCTCTCTCTCTCTCTCTCTCTTTTTACGAGGGTTACGCACGAAGGGATAAACGCGCTACAAGAATACGGCAGACCACATATATACCGAGCACGATTTATTTAAGATCGCTCTTTATCGTTGGGAGATATTGCTGGGGTTCTGTACCACTGGAGTAGTTTTCGCGTAACTCGATTTGACCTAACCGATGGCTTACAATCTTACGTGTATGTCCACAACGAGAGCCGTTGCCGATCTGCGAGTGTTTGCGATTACTATACCTTTTGGAAGCGATTTTCCGGGTGGTGTGAGTGTGGAAATTGGAAAAAGGCCAGTTTTCGATGTGGGCGAGAGGCACGACTTTTGTGCCGCCCGGCTCGTAACTGCTGCTGCAGCCGGCGAATCGTCTATGTGTTTGTGTGTGTGCAGTATCTCTCTTTCTCTCTCTCTCTGTCTCTGCTGACTCTCGTAAAAATCGAATCGACTTGGAAATTGTTTTATGCTCGTTGGCGGACGACACAAAGCTACCCCGAATGTTATAACGTATATTTCGCAGAGAGAGAGAGAGCCCGAAAAATGATACAAGTTTACGGGTTGGAACATAAAGCGCGCTTTATATATATATATATATATATATTACGAAATCTCGACGCGCAGTTTTATGGGACTTGTCTCGCGATCTTCAAACAATGCCATCAAACATTAATTGACTATGAGATATTGCGATCGTAAATTACAATTTGCCCATTGTGCCTTTTGAGATTTCGCGGACCCATATAATATATATGTATTCGCAGTATCTTTTATTCTTCTCAGTAAGTTTCGAGTTTATCGTGCATAAAATAACAGTCGATTTTTCATTCTATATATATATATATATATAATTTCTACATCGACATCGTTATCTTGGACCAAGATTTTCTTTATTAATCTTGTGCCGCATCCGCACGGCAACTCCTCCATCCCGCAGATAAAAATCAAAAGCTACAGGCTTGTCTCGCTACAGTTTCTGCCTACTCGCGAAGCTACAGCTCCCGCTGCAGCGTGCAAGAGAGAGAAACAAAAAAAAACGAAAGAAACGCCGGATCAATCTGCGTACCAAACTGTACCAACCCGCTATTCTTCAAGAGAGCGCGTCGAATGAGCAACAATTCGCTTGCCAATCAAACGGCTCGTGGAATCGTTCGCCGAGGGGAAGGAGGAAACAAAAAAAAACCTTGATTTACTACATCGTTAGAACACGCGCGTGTAGCTTCCCTTTCGAAAAGGAAGGCTCGTCGAAAATGGCCGCGAGTCTGCTGCTGCGTATAGTACGATCGTCCCCCCAAGGTTTCATTTCCGAGAGAGAGAGAGAGAGAGAGAGAGAGAGAGAGAGAGAGACGTTCCCTTTCGTTCTCTCCTATATATATATATATATACAGATATATACGCACACACATAATCTCTGTACATGAAGCGTCAAGCTTATATACATGTGCAGATGTGTGTATAACTAACGTATAAACGCGGCTTTCGGCGAACGAGCATATTTTTCTGCGTAGATATCTCGCGCCACGCACAGTACACAGCCGGTGCTGACTTTTCGGCTCTCCCTCTCTGTCTGTCTCTCTTTCTCTCTCACTCTGAGAGCTCCGAGCGCGTGCCTGACCTTGAGCAGAGCCCCGAGTGTGTCGCACATTCTTTCTATCGAAAACTGGAGGCCCGAGCACACACGCGCGCGCACACATACACACACACACACACACACTGGCGATAAGGAACGACGACGCGCAACGAAATTACAACTCGGAGCCCGATTGTAAGCTCTCTCTCTCTCTCTCTCTCTCTCTCTCTCTCTCTCTCTCTCTCTCTCTCTCTCTCTCTCTCTCTCTCTCTCTCTC
>UELV01178128.1:44268-67930 GCA_900490015.1 Megastigmus stigmatizans | reverse complement strand
TATATATATATATAATTATGAAGTTGCACTTCACATCCAACTCGGGTGTAACACCAGATAAAGTTCACAATTGATCTTTCACTTAAATTAGACGAGAATCGAGGTTCATTAAAACTAATTTAAAATTCAAATTTCTCATGTTATACCAAGCTACTTATTTCCTTAATTCAACCTTAAGATCAATTATTGTATTTTTTTTTTCATTTGCTGTCTTTTAGGGATTTTTAAATTAAAAATGTAAAATAGTAAAAATACTTTCCATGTTAGAAACATCTTATTTCTTAGGGAGACAGAGGAGTGACACGAAGTTTTCAAACTTTTCTCCTTAAAGAATTATTTGATTCACTTGAAACTTTAGCCAAAGCTGTTTGGAAGATTAAGCTGTGAACTTTTTCGTTGAAATGTTGCTTCGAGTCCTAAGTCCCTTATTAGAAAAAACTTGGTTCTGAAAGGTTTAAAAAGCCAAGATCTAAAAGATTAATCGATAAAGTCTCTAGCCATACTTCTTCGTGGGAAGCCTTCAAAAAATGAATCCGCACAAAATCGTCGAAATTAATTTCGCATGAAAATTTCACGAGGATGTATTCATATATTTACACGAACGTGCATGGTGGTACGGAAACGATACAAGCACAAGTGTTTGGGCAAGGACAGGACTGTTTCTTCGTCTCGACATCTCTCACGTCGCGTGCGTAAATTACAGTCGGAACAGAGGCTAGGGCCAAGTCACGTAGATGAGATAAATTCTGCAAGGGCTTCTTTTGGGGCTCGGCCGATTTTTCGTCTATTCGCCTGGTGCTGTTTATCTATTTAGTCGTAGTCGCCCGCGAGGGGCTTCGTGCACTAAAGCTGCTCTTGTTTTAGCCAACCACCGCTTCCTCTTCTGAGTCGATCGCATCTGATCCCTTGGCTCTCTCCGAAATTCTCGATTCCAGCTTCTTTTATTGCTTACTTTATTAATGATACACGTAAACCCGTTCTTCTTTCTTTTTTATCCAACCTTTCGCCCGGTATATGTAACTTTTATGGGAAAATTTATTTTTAGCCTGCGTCCCTTTTTTTATTCCTTTCAATAAGATCACTGTTACGGTGCATATAACTTGAAAAAAATTGATTTTAATGAAGTCATAAATTTTTAACAGGAATAAGTTGATTTTTACTAAGGCATAAATTTAATTGTGTTACAAGAATATAAAATAATCAAAAATTGTGCTACAGATTTTGTTCGATTCACCTACTCAACGAAGCTGTCTTATTATACTATGTTCACACCATTTAAATTTTATAAAGGTAATTTTCAAATAAACATCTATGTAACACGAAATTTCTTAAATGATACAAGCAAATTTGGATTATCATTCATTTCGTTTTATTAATGTATAAGAACTTAAGAAGCCATCAACAGGGAGTCCTTGCAACAATTGCAGGTTAATAAATCCACCTATCACGGCTAACGGAACGTCGGCACGCAACGATTACCATAATATACGTAATTTATAAAAAAAAGAAGAGAAATCCTTGCTCTTTAACCTTCTTCGAAACCTAGCCGTTTCTTACCGTAACGTCTATTCTTGCTCTAAAACATTCAGAGGATATAGTTCAACTTCATCCAAATTAATATTTGAATGTAGAAGAGCAACAGTAAATCGACCTCCCTTACATGTCTCTAATTCAGTGTAACTGACATCAATTTATGTATACGAACGATTATGTAGTAAGGGAATAAGATGACAAGCATTTTCTGAATTTTCTGTAATCAGTGTTCTGTAATCACATTATTCAAATAAGTAAATAAAATACGTGTCGTGAAATCATTTATGTATGCATATACATGTCTATGGACCTTTCCACGTCAAAACGAACGTTTGCATATTTTATAATTAGAACAAATGCAGTTAAGAGTCAGTTGTTTCACATAATATATAATACTACGACATGCTATCGAAATTCTGAAAAAGCTTATTAGAGGAGTCCTGGAGGACGTAATAAGTTACATGCCAATTCTTGCCTTACAAGAGTTGATTCGGACTATACACTTTACTGACACGTTTTTAGAACCTCAAATGCCCGTTAATTGTACCTCCAATGTATAGCATATATATTTACCCAAGATCTTCGGCATCACAAGTTGCCGCACACGCGTTTCTGCCGCAGCGCACACTTCCGGCACCTGCGTCTTCTTCTCCTCGCTCGGCTATCGATCTGTTTGGCTGGAAACGCTCTCGCATTTTGGGTGGGGCGCGTCTTCTAGTCGTTTGTTAAATTTTCGTGGCTAAAGAGAGAAGATGTACGAGGCGTACGTCGTTGGGTCCAGACCGTTGCTACGCATACGTTACACTCTCTCTCTCACACACACACTCTCTCAAGAAAGCACCACTCGTGCCAGGATGCAGGCTCCGGTTTTCTTTACTTTTTTGGCTAGTGAAATTTGCGATAGAATTGCGTGGCAAGTTTTAGAAACTAGAATATTAACATGTCTGATAGGTAGGCTGATAAGTTAGAATATATTTTTATCAAAAGTTGCGTATTGAGTTTTAAAGTATTATTTCTGGCACAAAATTCTACAAGCAATGTACATAGCAACATGCTTTAAGTATTAAGTAGCAGAATAAATATTTACCTTCAAGTAATCTCGGTTTTGGCAAAAGAGAGTTCAGACGTGAACTTGGCTCAAAAACAATGTCAGATAATGATATAAATGCATATATTTCTGGAATAGCTATTGAAATAATTTAATGCGTTTGGATACAATAGAGTTCACTCAGTCAGAGTTAAGAAAAAAATTATATGTGTCGTCTGCCAAAACCTGGCATTAGTCAAATGGACAAATGCTTCTGTTAATTGTTTTACCAAGCTGGCGTAAAAAGTACACGTAGAAGATATACGAGTCTGCAAAGATGAAAACTCATTACGGTAAAGTCAAGCGTGAATCAATCTTGAACGAAAATTGAACTCCAATTGGCAAGATAATTTTTTCAACCCTTAATGAATTCTCAGAGTATTAAAATGATCAGAGTTAAAGACAAGATAACTATTCGTTGATGTTGGTTGGATGTGTCCATGACGCAATTGCAATGCACAAATTCGTTATGTATGTAATGATAAAGTTTTCAAGGTAGAGGTTAGTTGCTTTAATAACAAATTTATTTCAAAGTGTAGCGTTAAGAGAGTTAACCCGTGTATAACTCTATAAGTCTAGCACTAGTCTGTTGAACGTCTGGCATAAGTGTGAAGAAGTTTGTTTTTGGTTAATGCACCAGACGATCACTCAGAATAGAATTTCAATAAAAACTATACATTAAAACACATTATACAGATTCCTGCCACACATGTAACCTTGTAATTAGTTTTACACAATGTAAGCGATAACTTTACAAATATTTGCTAACTGTTTAGTAAAAAATGGCCTTTTTCAATAACTTTCTTAATGAAAGTAAATCCCTTGACAATTTTATTAGGAAATAGAGAAAATACGAAGACCACACACAAATTGTTACAATTAAATAGATTTCTGTACCGTTACCGGCAGCCTCTTTTGCTTAATCACTATCCAAGATGTTGCACAGTTTACCCAAGCGTGTGTTAACGCAACGTTAAACGAAACATCTTTCATCTGCGTAACAACGCAGCTGCTTTACCCTAACCGCAGGAACAAAAAGGAAAAAAAAAGAATCCGCATTCGATCGTAGCACTGATGCTATTCTTGGCCCCAATTCCATTCCACTTTTCCCTTAATTAAAGTAGCGCGAAGCGGCGGCCAGAGATAAAAAGGGAGAAGCCAAATATCGTTCGCCGCGCGTGCATCTCTAAAATACGAGAAACGCCTCTCTGCGAGGCATATATATATATATATATACATATACGTGCACTGGCACACGCGCGCGCACACACACACACACACACACACACACACAGATGCGCGCGGCGCTTTCGATTTGCGCAACCATGCTCCGGCTCTTAAAATATACGATGCGGTGCACACACACACACACGCACACACAGGGTCGTTCGCAGTCGCGGCTTCGTTCGTAGTGTTGTATACGTATATGTGAGCACGCAAGTGCATATAAGTAATTTCTACACTCGATGGTGCGCGCGTACCGCATGGTTTCACCTATTCACGTATACTCGCCCTGCAAGCACATTCGCACTCTCCTCTCATGCGAAGTGCGAACCTCAAGAGGCGTACACCAATATACATGCATACGAATGCAGATAAATATATTTATCTACATTCGCGCGTGTGTGTGTGCATTGGTAGCCTTTAATTTTTCCAATGCGTAAATTATCTTATATTAACCGAGTGCGCAAAGCACGAGATTTCAGGGCACTCGGATGCACAAAGCACTCTGATGAAAGTGCTCGAAATTCATGGTTTGCAAGAAGAAAACTAACATGAAAAGTTGAGCTTTGCTTGCTCAGTTAACAAAAAAAAAAAAAAAAAATAGTATTCGATACGCGTGCGCAAAGTAACACGGGCGATAGTTGTGGATAGGTACCAGAAACACCTGCTTTGCGCTCTTGGATTGAAAATGTTCTTCTTTAATCTTCTCTAGAGTTCTTGCCCGTGTCCATTTTTTACAGTAACATGTGTAGTTTTATGAAATTTTCGTTCGTGTCGAATTGGATTAGCCCTTTTTTGTTTTTGAATAGAATTAGAAGGTTTGTGCGGGCTAATGTTCCTTCTATCTCGGGTTTGTGAGTTCATTTTTGGATGCACGGATATATACGTTTATTTCTCATTCAAATTTGTGGAAATGCGAATGTATTAAGTTCAATTTTTGCAACTAACGAATTCTGAAGTGGGCAGGAAAGTCCTACAAAAACTTTTGCTATATCTAAACTTCTCCTTTTCGGTTCGTTTCTTGCAAAATAAGAATTAGGCGAACTTTGTTTTACGCTAATGTTGCAAATTATATGCTTTAATAGGAATTAATATTGTTATGTTGACGGGTTTATGGGTAATCGGCTAATATGTTGTAAATTAATCCTGATTAATTAATACTCACTCGCATACGATAATGCAATAAGATATACCTTATAATATGTTATAATAATATTATAATGTGTTATTTCCTACGGTCGTGCATAATTTATTGTGGTGTGGGTCGGAAAAATTCTTCGCAATGATCAATACATTTTAGCTATACTCATCAATCCGAACATCGTGACCACGATCTCTTTCAATATCGAGTGTTTTATCGACATCGTTATACACTTGTACAGTCCTGTAAAACAGAAAAAGACGACTGTTTACAAACATCTTGTAATTCATGATGCCATTAAAAACTCGAACGACAGGAAGCTCCCGCCTACCGTTTATTATTGCCCAATCGTTTTCCCAACGTTTCCAACGATTATTCACTCCAATCTCACGCGATTCTCTTTTCCGTTTGTCCTCCACTGTACCATTTCTCTCTCTCTCTCTCTCTCTCTGCCTCTCTCTTCCTCTTTCGTTCCGTTTCGACGTTACCGCTCATTTGTTGATGTCACTCTGTGAGCTTTTCTCGAGCTGCTTTCTATTTTTCGACTGCTTAGATTTTCCATGCCTCTATACTTAACCGTTTTAATTATTATACATTCGAGCTCTAAAGAGACGCGAATCGATGCGTAGACTTCCACATAAGCGTTGTGCTCTCCTAAGTTTAAAATAACGGATAAAGTTTTCATTTTCTTTTCTATAATATAAATTCGATTTGATATCGATTAATAATTATAATTATTATGAAATTAGTTAATAATAACAATTTAGTATTATAATTTGGATTTTGCTTGAAAATATAAAAATTCTAGATTACACTTTTTACAATCAATTTGTAAATAAATATCATCACTGTTCCGGTTTTCGAACGGGATCCCATTATCGAACCCTTTTTACAAATTTGATATATTTACTTGTTTTATGGCAACCAGAATATAATTTTAAATTTTAGACATAGGAATTATATACCTGAAAATTAGGGCGCAACGTATGGAAAGTATAAGTATAATATATTTTTGAAAGAATAAAAGTGTTCGAAAATTGGTTCCCATCATCTGCTCAAGTGTTCGTAATTAGGGCCGTGACAGTACGCACTTTTAAACTGAAGAAAAATTTCTCATAATTCACTAAAATTAGCCACTTAATTGTTATACATTTTAATTTTTTATAGTTTTCATGTAGCTGACTTTTTTATATAGATATTAATTGACAACATTATATCATGTTACTAATTAACACGAGAGTTAATGAAATTCTAATAGTGGGTCAATTTTAGAATTTTCTCGTTGCGTATATCATTTTCTTCGCAAAAAAACAGTCGGTATCGTTGGGAAAGTTTGGGTGTAGACAAAATGATTCGTACTATTTTTAGTACGATAATCAAACAAACGATATTTATTTGACTAGACTGATCGAAGTGTTAATTACTTATTCACATAAATATCTTAAAATATCATCGTACAATAAGAGTTGTATAACACTTTTGTGAATGTATACAGTTAAAAAATAAATTATACGACTATGGGGTGGCAACCAGTATTGCCTTTAAACGTTAATAATTTTGAAAAAGTATTTAAAATTAAACTATATCCATGGTCGACAGAATAAGGAGCTTCTATCCGGGTTTTGGGTAGATCTTTTGAGTATATTGTAATTTATTGAGTAATTGAAGACTAGTTAAGTATATTGTTTACGTATAATAGGTCTCCAAGATACCCTTCAATTATCTCATTAGACAGTCGAACTTGTCAACTTTCTACCAGGGATGTTAATGCAAGTATTAGATTTTGGAGTCGAGTGGAAAAGTTAATTGTTTCTATAGCGATAATAACTGAATTATTTACCATTTTCATACAAATAAATTAGTTGAAATTATTTATAAAACTTACTTAATATTAATAATAAATCTGTTTTTCAGGTTTATTATATCTCCCTTTAATGTAATAACGCGAGGGTTTATATTGTTAATTATCTGCAATGACATATTCGTACTTGCACATCTTAATTACTTACGCATTGCGCTATTCAATTTAATAATGAGTTTCAATTTAATTTGTAGTTTGAATTAATTTTAAACAAGGATGAAAATTAGTTTAAAAATATAAGTACAGAAATTCAAATTGCTACATGAATCACTCAATAAAGAACAATAAACATAATATGAATATTGATTGATTTTATATTTATTTCATCTCTATTATACTGCAAAATAAATGCTTTCGCATCAGTTATCTTCTACTCTTATCGTCATTTCATGTTCATATTAGCGAATTATAGAATGACATCCCTATTTTCAAAAGTTTAGTCTATAGAATCGCCAGTTGATAACTAAGAAATGAAACGGTACACAACAGCTTCCTGAATTATGTCATTCTATGTAAAGGGCCGAACAAACCCGTGAATAATATTCGCTCAACACCTACAGTCGCGTATGAGCTTAAAAATTACAAGCTTATAGAGCTGACTATTTACTCGGCCGAATTTCCAATTCACTCTCGAGCAATTTCACTCAGCACTTTTGTCGCGCGCACCAGAGCGAGAGAGAGAGAGAGAGAGAGACGACCTCCCGACTCTTCCCTTAGTCCGTCTTGAAACTTCGGCTTTGTATACACGCACACACAGAGACACAGTTCCACTCCGGCATTGTGCGCCACAGGCGTCCATCGTGCGATATATAGTCCGACGACGACGCGACCCAGTTGACGTGCACGCAAAACTTCGCTGATGCGCGCTATAGTCTACCTTGTATATGCGTATGTGTGTGTGTGTGTGTGGGTGTATAGCTGTTGTCCGTATATAGCGAGTGATAAAGGGCGACGAGTTTCTTGGGCGATTTTCGGGGAGGGGTGGAGGGAAAGAGGGGCTGGAGCTCCTCGCGTATCAATATATACTTTGTATAGCGAATATAGAGCGAAATTTGAAAGCTGGATAAATTAGTTTTCGTGATTCATTGCCGAATGCGGATATTGGGGTTGGAAACTGCGAGCCGCGCGTGTGATGGGCGATTCACAGCTGAATAGGTGCTTCTATGAACAAGTAAAAGTTGTCTTTTGTACGTTGATTTTCTTTAGAATCCAAGAATGCTATAGTAAATAATGTATAATGTAATAATTCTTAGAGGTGCGGTCGTCAGAGCGATGGGCTCTCGTAATCCATATAGCTACCGAGTTCGAGGCCAAGTCTCGCGGCCGATTGACACATAAGCAGCTCTGTAAAATATTACAAGTATATGCTTTAATTACAAACACACCGTATGCCTTTCGTCGCCAATTAGTACCGAATGGTATAGCATGTATAGAGTGGCACGTTAAATAATGTAAAGAAAAAGATAATTCTTAGAAATGATTGTCGGAAATAATTTGTGGAAAACCGTGAATCAATTTGAGAATATATGTCAGTAGTGATGTCTGATACGCTACGACTGTTACTACTGGCGAGGCTAAGGCGTAGTGTCGAAATAAGTGGACTCGCTAAAGAAGACGCGCACGAAGCTTTAGCGATTGTTTACATTAAATTAATTTTTGTAAGCTCCTGTTTACTTTTAACATACACACGTATATATTTAAATATATATATATTTGAAATCAAATGTTTCGAAGAACCTATGCGAATTCCTTTTATCGGCAGCAAGCTTCTCTGCAGCAGCAGCAGCAAATGAAGATCCCCCGTTGGGGCATCCGCTAAAGGCACAACGAAACACACACACAGACATATATATATATATATATATACATATGTACACATGCAGCAAGGCGTCACGCGAAGCCGTCAAAAACTGATCAGCTTAACCGGGCGTGTTTCCGTTTCAGTGCACCTCTCGCGCACAACTACTAAACAATTATCGATCACGCACACATTGCGGGGAGAGAGGCTGGCAGAGAAACGACCCCCACCCGGCCATAGCAATAAATACACGGACACACGCGTCTGTATCCTCTTGTGTGCATCGCTCTCTCTCTATATATATATATAACATCCATAAAAGCTGTAACAGATTGCGAGTCGTCCACGTGTATTAGCGGGCAAAAGTACCGTGGCACACGACGCGCGATAATAACCCGATTTTATATATCGAGCTTTACATATATACCGACTGCGTCAGAAACGAAAATGATCCCGCTGTTTTGACGGGCAACAATATGCTATGCTATGCTGTTTGGAGCGACTGAAATTTGGAATATAATCTGCTTCGGTACTTTTCCTGGATTTATCGAGAGCTGTCTCTTTATTTTTAATTTAGTTATAGGTCACTCGTTAACGGGTAGATGGAAATCATGGCCTATCGGATATAAAATATGCATTTCGAAATTGAATGAACCAGCTTTCAGTTGCAAGAAATTAAACTTTTCGAGTTTCCGTTACGTGTACACTTTTATGACTTAGAAAATATTTGTAATAAAAGTATGGAATAATTATCTCAAAACGTAGATATAGTTTGATTTTTAACATTATTATGGTGGTGTTAAAAGTATAACTAACATCCCACCAAGAAATAATTGCAAAAATAAGTAACAAAATTAAAAGTTGTAAAAACATTGATATTATTTTTGTGAAGTCTTGCAATTATAATGTGCGTTTATTATAACGCAAATATAAAATTAAAATGACTGAAAAAAACGTATTTTTTTTACATCGTAAATAATTAATATTTGACACAAATAACAAAAATCTTTATATATTGTCAGACCAATATTTAATCTTTTAAGTATAAGTTTGATACGATACTCGGGAACTATTTTTTGTTCTTCTGTAGGTATTCTAATAATTTTGTCACAAAAGCTAAGTAAAATATAGTTTTAAAACGCGAATACGCGATTTTATAAGTGGACAATTATTTTAATATACCTAAACTTGAGTGTAAAAGCAATTACGTCGAGAATAAGCGCTCGAGAACGACATCGTATAGCAGAAGTCGAGTCATCAGTAGCCTTCAACTCGGGAAAGCTACTGAAAATTCGTAGTCCGCCCTACTGTGCTATAGTGTGTGTATATAGGGGGAGTAGGTCTACGGCGCAGGATCGCACGAGTCGCACAATTAACGCTGAAAGCTCCGAATGCATTTCCGCATGCGCTGGTCCCGCGCGGCGCGTTTAACAGCCTCGGAACGCCCGGCCAGATCCGTTAATGGCGGAAAATCATTGCTCGACCGGACGATTACTCAAACTGAGAGAGGGAGAGAGAGTGAGGGAGAGAGAGGCACGCACGCTCACCGGACTCTAATGGCGCGCTCGGCCGGCATTAGCGCTAATAAGCCGAGAGCGACCCACCAAATCTGTGGTTGTGCGCACATATAGAGAGCTTCCTCATCGCTGCTTGCGCGGATAAGATTCGTCGATGCGCGTTTGCTTACTTGCTGAGTCAACTTTCGATGCTTCTCCGTTTTTCGTGCTCGGATGCTGGACGAACCATTCTTTCAGCTTTCTTTTCTGGATCCTTCGCTTCATAGAGAGGTTTTTCTCGAATATTTTCGTTGTATTTAATAGAATCCGTCTGGATGCTTTAATATTATAAATATTTCTTTTAGACTAGTTGTTTAGCCTATCATTGGTACAGAATATCGAATGAATATTAAATTTCTCTATTAAAAATGAATTAACTGTTTACCGACATTGATGGACTCTAATAATTCCAACTATCTTTAACCTTGTTTAGTACAAAAACTAATCATATTAATTACTTCAAATTCACTCACACATTACCCCCCTCGATCTAAATGTTGCGATTTCACTCTATCTTACTATAAAAGCACTCAAACGAAAAAGAAAACTTGATTCCATTTACTTAGAAGGCATCCTAACCTCTAAAAAGTATCGAAGAAACCTTTTTTAGTCCCTTTGCGAGAACAATAAAAAAACGTAGCTCCAATTTTTAAATGATCACATAGAACAAAAATTAACCCGAGTTTTTGAGAAATGAAGGTGAAATTGACTCCCCGACTATAAGGAAAGAGCCGGAAGCTAGTTCGTTTTGAGGTTAGGTTAGCGGCGAACGCGAGCATTAAAAAGCGCTGGCTCATTTCCAGTCCACGCCAAAAGTTTCTTTCGGCCAATGAAAAAAAAGGAGTAGGCGAAGACGACGACTGACAAAAGTGCCGCACAAAGATTATACGTGCCTTAACTTTTGCCTCCTTCTCTGACCTTTTCTATCTTCTATCTTTCTACTATATATGTACATAACATGAGCGTCTTCTTCAAGTTAATTTTTTATTTTAAATTAGTTACACGATTTATGTTTAATACTCTATAATGTGTCGATATGTAGCGGAATTATTCATTATGTTAGAGAGCCATATGATGTCGGTTAAAGTTTCTAAAAAATTATTTTGTTATATAAGAATAGATTTACAGTCATAATCGTATGTATATTCATAACGATCTTAAATAAATTAAGTATATATTTTTTAAGCTTATACGATGAAATCAATTAAAAATATTATAATTTCCGTTAAATAAATTATAAATTCATACACACAACTTATAAATTACAATTAGTTACGGACCAAAATATGCACCGGTGAAAATCGTTAATCATCAGTGGTGATAATGGGGAGCTATAAATCGACGAATAAATTATGCAATTTCATACCGTATGGCTTAGTAATCGAGCGGATTTCGTCAATAAAGTCGAAGAAAATGGAACGATTTACATCGGGCCAACGTCGTGGGTTTCCTTTAATTTTCTCAACTCGAACTGTGCGCCCTCGTCACGTTGAATGGCGATAAATTGAGAAGTAATAAATCCGGGGTAGAAAAGGCGGGAGCGCTTAATGCTCTTTTCTGTGTCCGCGGCATTTAAATGACTGCGGGAGAGAGCGACTTTTTTCCTGTAGAATTTCCATATAATTTTACGAGTTTCGCGTGATTCACCGTTCAATGCTGATGCGGTTACGCACTTTCCACTTTTTCCACACTGCATTCTCAGAATTCCTTTTAAGTTTAGCGTAGATGATTAAGTATTTTGAGAAATGTTTCTATTGCTGTATTTTTGGTGTCTCTGATATTAAAGGAAGGGTAGTTTTCAGTGATGCCTCTTTGTCTACAGAATACACCAACTAATATTACAATATTAAATGAGGACTAGTTTCTTTAAAAGTTCCTCAATAAGATCGGATTAAAATAAGAGGATAACATTATAATCATGATTACATTGCAATACGGAGACTCTCTCAATATTCAAAACGTACATTATATTATTATATATGCACATTTATTCGAAGAAAAATAAAAACTACACCAATTTAGTCAGAATTACTGTTTTGTTGCAAACAGTTTCAAAAACTTTTCATTATTTAATTATTTATCGCACGTGTGTTGGTATAACATGGATTTGCAAAAGTAGTAACGGGTAGGTAAAGAGAAGATATACGGAAATGAAATTTCAAGGAGTGATTTAAGGATAAAGACAAGCGTCGGGGTAAAGTGCGAAACTCTCGAGGATGCACAATTTTGCAAGCTTAAGAGTCTCTACTCGTTAGCTTGATAATCAAAAGAGTGAGAAATCGGCCTCATCTGTAACTTTCTTCATTAAGGCGGTGAAAAATCAGTGTTTGATTCATTAAACGAGCTACTTCTAACTTTATCGTGCCAATAATTTTTCTCTTATATTCCATTATCAGTTTATGGAATTTAGCTATAATA
The DNA here is from genome assembly GCA_900490015.1 of Megastigmus stigmatizans. Taxonomy (NCBI): domain Eukaryota; kingdom Metazoa; phylum Arthropoda; class Insecta; order Hymenoptera; family Megastigmidae; genus Megastigmus; species Megastigmus stigmatizans. Next base: position 55,312 of record UELV01178128.1, on the reverse strand, counting down.
CTTTGATAATCTTTCCGTTACGCTTTTAGAGAAATTTGCATAAGCAGCACACCAAAGGATATAAGTGCTCTATTTTATGTATTTTTTGCATCACGTTAGCTTATACCGCTTTACTTGTCGTCTACAAAGGATTTTTTTATACGCTCATAAACACGGCCTAACCAAGAAGAGTCTATAAAGATTAGCTTCATCACTATAAAATCCATTTACCACTTTTCGCGCATAACTTGAGAAATGCTGTGCACTTCGTAGATAGAACCACGTGCGACTTGAATTATCGTAGGATTTCAGCTCGACTTCTTATCAATCAGAATTGTCTTCTTAAGAAACTCTACCTCAGTATACTTTGTGAATTTAATCTTCTTAATTCGAATTTATACAGAGTAATTGTTATTTTTACCTCTAACACAGTTTAGAGGAATTTCTCGCAGTGCGGATTCCTTTATATAAGTTGTCGTAGAAAATTATCGCTGAAGATTTGAGCTTTGATTTTCGCTTTAAAATATGATTATTTGTATTATAGATATTTTTACGTGTAGCAATATAGTGGCTCTCGGCTCTCGTGTTATTTTAGTACACTTACACCAGCAGACGGCTTCCTTTCCTTTTCGTTCAATATTCTCTCCCTCTCCTCTGATAATTTTTCGACTCTGATGGTACTCGCATTATCAGTTAGTTATTAATTTCCTAGTCCCTTCCAGTCGCCTCCTGATTCTCGCGAATACCACCTAACATATGGACGCGTCTATTTCGGTCGCGAGTATCAGGAAAAGATTAAAGGTGCATGGAGATATTTAGTGAGTTTTCGGTGTTTTTAATGTCTAAGACATTTCTAATTTTAATTTTTAACTGTATTTAAAAATTAATCTTATCTTTTACAGTGAATTTTGATCCATTCAATAATAATTACTGGTTTCTTATTGCAAGTCATGCGACAACGTTTTTTAAAATATGTTTTCCTAAGTGCTCATTATATTTTGAACAGTCTCAAGTGGAGGGTATATATGTAAATTTTAAACAGTAGAGACGTCGCAATTGTTTACAGGAATATATATTATTTACAAAAAATTTCACTCCAAAGCTTCCTCTACGAAGATTGGCATTCTTCAAAATATAACACGTGCCAAAAACCGAAAGTTCTCTAGAAACACAGGATGATATTCCATGTACATAGAAGCTCCTCCCATTGTGCAAGTACTATTCTCGCAGTTTAAAGACTTTTTAAAAGACAATAGATCACACTAGAAAATCGATCGATCGCTCGATAAAAGCGTGCCCGCAAAGGCTTACAGTTTTCGTGCCCACAAACACACACGTTAAGTCGAAGTCGGTAACAGAGAAAGAGAGAGAGAGAGAGAGCCAGCGAAAACATTGACCAAGTAATAAGCTCGATCTCCATTTGAAAGCGAGCGCCAGTGCCAGGCGTATCGTATAGTATTGCGAGGCTTCTGTCCGTCTTCGGCCGTCATCCGCTTACGTAAACACACACCGAAAAGCGCACGCCGCCTTTACGCCCCTGCTCCTCATGACGTTTATGTCGTCTCCGCAGTGTGCGCTTGTCCGTGTGTACTTCCAAGCGATACGGAATTTTCGACGTCTCTTTACTTTGGCAAAGAGCTTCTTTGGACTTTCCTTCCTGGTTCACTCCGTTCGACTACCGATGGTATTATGTGTGTTTCGAATAAGCGAATTAGGCGTATTGATATCGATTTGCTTGTATGTTTATGATATAAGAAATTGGCTTTGTTTGTCATTAGCGAAATAATGAAATATAATTGTCATTACTTTTTTTATATTGATCTCAAAAAGGGCATTGACATATTCAAATTTCTATCTTATAATGTATTATTATTGAAATTCTACTGTAACTTTATTTAAGTGGTGATTTTGAGATTAGGTTACGCGATAAATACTTCTTCATGTTGAAACAGTTGGTTTCCGATTCAAAATCGCTTTAAGGAGGTTCTTTTTTTCCTAACAACCAAATCCGCTTAGAATACAAAAGACCAATTTTCAATTAGTTAATCGCACTTGCTGCTGTGGTATAGCGCAACTTAAAACTTGCAAGTGTCAAAGTATTAGCATTTTTCTCCAAACATTTCTATGATTTTTTCGCTCGTAACGGAGGCGCGAGAATTATAACAGTCGCGCATATATATGCCCATTTGTCGAGAAAATCTATTTAGCGACACGGCGCATAAAAGAAGCCCAAACAGCAGCGAGCAAACGATCATAAAAGTATATAGCTTAACTGAGAGAACAGTTTTCATTTGTTCCTACTTATGTGTACATACGTATATGCGTCAAGGAAAAGCCTTACAAGTGCGGACTTAGCCGATTTCGCGTGTGTATAGACGGCAATGTCCGTTTCTAATGAGATTTCATGACCCGTGTTACGAATTTGCTCCTATTTCTCTCTCTTTCCTCGCTATTTTTCACCTCCTCGTCTACATATATTACACAGCCGCCGCCGCCGTCGTCGCCGCTGCCGCCACAATTTTACGTAATTTCATAATCTAATATTCCTCTCGGGGGTCCTTCGCGCCCGACTAAATTAGCTCGTAAAACGTCCCGGGGAATCGAATTGAATTTTGGGAAAATTCATCTGCTGGTGCAGTAATAGTGTGCATATATATATGTCGGGTATGAGCTGCAGCTGGAGGAAGGTGGCAGAGTTCGCGTCATCTCGTTAAAGTTTTTCACGCTCCTCGAAGAGAAACAGATGGGTCTAGGGACGTTATTATACCTTTTACTACTTGCCCCGAGATATTTGATAATAAAAATGACGACCTTTCGACTTTATCGGCGAAATCACTCGTGCGTGTACATCGAGTAGCGAAAAATTTTTATAGGACATAGCACGATAGAAAAGTAACATTATGTAGATCACCTTTGTATTCCGCGCGCATGTGAATATTGATTCGAAATTGAAAGTAAGTGAAATCGATATATATTACTTACGTGCGATTGTCGTCGCTTCTTATTTCAATAGAAACAGTTATTTTCCATTTATTTGTACGGATTTTCTATTCGTTCGGATTATTTCTTCCTGAATAGTACCGTATTCCTTAATATTGTATTTGCTATAAAGGAAATCACTTTGTACCTAACGTCGATCTTACGTGTCGCTCTTTCAACTTTTTCTCGTCTGGATTTCTTGCATTCACCGCTTATCCGTCTTCTCGATACACATCCACGGATTGATCAATAAATCCGTGCATCGCGCAAACATGTCTTGCTTACGGTCCCCTGCAGACAATGGCTCTATGACACATTGGAACGAATAGACGCGCAATTTGCGTCGCTGCCCGTGGAACCAAGAATTATCCAATAAATGAAAAGCCAAGAGAAGTCGGGAAAAAATTGATTGATAAAGAGATTTTCGTTACTTTGCTGTGCTTCACAATGGTAGAGAGAGTCGCTGATTTCGTTATGATTAAAACTATGCGCTGGCGCATTATACTCGAGCTCCGGACCGAGCCATTATTATTAATGAGCTGTTGTGTATTGGTTTTCGGGGGAATAATAATACCGCGGCCAATTACAAGCGGGAACAAAGATTGACGAGTAGAGATTAACTCGCGATCACTTTTGATTTGTCAATTTCGATATAGTTTAATTATTTTTTTTTCAGAGATACTTGGACGTATTAAGAATGTTTCGAGAGAGACAAGGATTATTAGGATTTGATTTATTCAAATCATTTGTACTTATGTTGATGTGGTGTACCTGAAAATAGGTATTAAAAAATATGTTAATAGTACGATTTTAGTTAAATAATCCATTGACGCTGGAGTGGACATTTTTTCTTCGCAACTTTCATCACTGCAATTTTCGATGTTAAACGCTGGGAAAAAACTTGGAAAGATAGTGTTTCGGATAGTCTAAAGTTTCGTTTAATTAAGCGCTGTAACCAGGATTACTCTAAATTTTGATGTAAAAAGTTTATAGTTTATTTTTTGAATATAATATTATATTATAATATCAATCTCCGTAATTCTAAATTAAGTAGTGAACAAAACAGCTTTCTGTTCAGAGAAAGCCGCTAATTTTAGACTTCTTTTCGTTCAACTCGGGTAAAAATGATTTATATATAACTATATATAATCGTATATGATCATATATAATCATATATCGTCATGTACAATTATATAGAGACAATGTCCATATATAATTATGTGTAGTTATATATAAGCACTTATATAAAATTATATATAATTATGCATGGTAAATTTTTCTCCGGGAACTTTCAATACATGTTTCTTGAAATTTATTGAGCTGAGTACAATTCTCTGTGCTCCACAGAATCGGATTCGACTTGCACAATGTTGAAATATTGAAATTTCAACGGAATTTTCTCGCTCACATAGAAAGTTATAGCGAAGCGAAGTTTTCAAAAGAAATGTAAATTCGGTGTTAATGAGTTAATATTATAAAAGAAAACAAGCAACAGAGAATGTGAGAAGGAAACCAATATGGTTACAGATAATATGTCAGCAAATACTCATAAAACTGATTTAAATATAAAGAATTATGTTTAAAATTCTTCTATGAAAAATCCATCAAAAGGCGAGTTTTCAAACATTTTATAATTTAATGCATGACGAAATACTGTCTTATTCACTTATTTTTTCTAATTTGAAATTTTTATTTAATGAGTTTCCTCCATTATTCCATATCAATTCTTTTTAAACTCTTTGTTTTGGAAAACCTTTTTTTTCGATCTCTCAGTTGCTTATTATTTCTTATCACTTTCTCTTCAAAAGGAACACTACATTAAATGTTAATTAGAAATCAAGCTGAACATCAATGTGTAATGAACTAATTAGTATTCTCATATTCTTTTCGCATCTTTCATGATTTAAGGCTAAAAATATTCATTTAGTATATTTCCCAGGGTGATTTCCTATATTCGACGGATTTCTTCTGTATGTGAAAATAGTCTGACATTATCACGAAAAAAAAAAACTATCTCAAAAGATTTAGTATAACTACTCGGGTAAATGATATATCTATAATCGTAGAACAATAATATTTCATTTCAGAATCTTTATAGTGGTACGATTGCCACCACCTCGACCATCTGAAGGACACCTATTTTTTGCATTCGAATAAACTCCCGTAGCTTGAAACAGAAGGTTCGAGCAATAAAAGAATTGTACCGAATCACAATAACAATGTCACGCTACAAATACAAATAACATATATATGAATATATATTTGCAGCGGCGGTTGTCGTAAGGCTTATTTTAGCAAAGCCCTAAAATGCCAATCGAATTGGCGCCCCTGACAAAACAGCACTGCATGGCCAGAGCCGAGGTATAACAAACGAGGGCTTATAGGCGCGGAGAAAGTTTAGTCCGCGAACTACTTATACCAGGCCATTGACAATGACGAAGCCATTGCGCGTATATGTCGTGCCGCCAATAGGGGAGACAGATGCCGCGCCGATCAGCTGCGCGGAATTCCCCTACTCCTGTGGGTGTCAGGTGGTTTGGCTGCACTGCTTATCAGCTGCGGTCTATTTCTTGTCTTCTTCTTTCCATGTATCGTCTTTGATCTGATTCGAAATTTGTTGCTGGAATTTTCATGAATAATCATAATATACCTTATAAAAGGTATATTCATATTGATGAATGCGAGTTAGCGAAAATCTGGGGAGAATCATGTAGAAGTCAGCTGATGCTAACTATACTAGTCTTTTATTCAGACTTCGGTTAAAATAGAGATACGAAAGCATGCATTTAATATTGTACCTGTTATCATAACACTTATACCTTATTAATATATACCTGTAGCAGTAAATCTACTTATTAATTATATAGCATTGTATTAGACAAATATCTAAAAAAAATCGCTGCTTGGAAATGTAGTTTAACTGTGACTCGACAAAGACACGATGTTTTTATTTTGAAAGCTATACATATATACTAACTTAGTTACACTATTGTCGGATTTTAGCTAGATCTTTGTATCCAGACTTTTGCCAGACACGCACGTCGCTTTTTTTACACGAGATCGAAGGAAGAGCGACCTCAGCTGGAATTTGTTATCGCAAGGCGCTTTAAATATACGTATTTTTTGCCGCTCTGTGGGAGGGCTACTTTACTCTTTTTCTTTCTCGTCTGTCAATTTGTCTGATTTACATGCATCTTAAAGTGGCTATAGTGAATACGTTTTTTTTTATCAAGTCTGTTTGTTTACTTTTCATTCGTATAGGGTGGGCGTATATTTATAGTTTCGGAGAGTGAGCGATGACGTTTATTTTTAGTGCGATTTCTTAAGATCTTGGCTAATGAGTATTGTTGACTAGTTCACATACGTTATGTGTATCATTGTGTTGTGTTACATTTTGGTTGTTCAAATTTGAAAAATGCAACATTGATTCAAGTCAATTATCTGGTTTCTCGATGGAAGTTCATATTGCCACATGCAAATAACTAACGTGCGCCTGCTAAGCGCGAAAAATACGAATATGAACAGATTTACGTCGTGACTTGTTTACACGGTAGTGCGTCGGATCGTAAAAAATACGATCTCGTAGCTTTTACGTCTTGAACTTTATGATCTAGTTATTCTCGGTGTACTTTCAAATTCTACTGTTGACATTCCATGATTATTAGTTGACGAACCAGATGCTTAATTAAATTTATAGGGTGGAACGATCTTTCATTTGAATACATTAATTAATCAATCACACATGATCCTCTTCAAAGAAACTTCCACTTGAATCACTTCCATTCCCCTGAGCCATTCCAGCAAACCTCCAACATCCGTCGAGGGTGAAATCGGCAGGGCCAACTTTCCGGCGGCTTTGCTTTTCGGGCGCAGCCTCGGTAATTCAGCTGCCTTAGCTGCATCGCGGCATCGCGTTAGCATCGATCGACGTAAATATATCCGGGGACGCGGCCCTTTTCCCGCAACGCATCGTTAATTCGTCACGCGAGATCTTTTGACTGCGCACGTGTGCGCAACGTCGGATAAAGTGTTGCGCATCACGGATCCGTAAATCAGCGGGCAGCGCACTTTTTTTCTGCCTCGCTTGCTGCACTCGCTCTATTCTCTCTATTCTCTTCGGCAGCTCTTCTATTCCGTGGTTTTTTTTTCACCCGCTCTCAGCTGAATTGTATGCTGGAAACTATGCAAGCGTTTGATTGACACCTGTTTACTCAAAGGGAGATGATTATTTGAATCAGAAAATATCGGCCTTTTTATTTAAATTTCATAAATTAGTAAATTAATGTAATTAAATCTGAGCAATGACGCGTGACTTTGATTTATGAACCTGCACAAAGCAATGGATAAATAAACACGATTTTATAGGTCGATAATTTTCGTATATGATACTTTTTACTCAGCTATTTTGTCTTTTTCAAAACCTTACATAAAATATTTTAATTTTATTTTAGTTATATTATTATTAAATTATTATCGATAGTTATTCAGTTCCGAATTTGATCGATGTTATTTTTACCTCTTTAAGATTACAAGTTCTTTTCAAGAATATTGGACAATTGAAACTTATTATTCTAATTACCATAATGCATATGTGAATATGTCTTAAAATGAAAATTTTTATTTATGTTGCAGGTGAGTTGAGGAAACGATTGCATTACTTATTATCTTCTGACACGTATGTTTAAATAATTATTATCAGAATCGATTGAATTAAAACATTAACGATTGAGTTATAATATGCACATTCGTGAATTGGGTATGAACAAGTAAAACAAGATGATGAACTTATTAATTAATGTAAAATGATATTGTTACGTAACATTAATAATATTGTTCACTACAACATTGTTCACTGTGCTTATATAAATATAACGAATGTTTCTTAAACTGTTCTTTTCACTCATTATAGCTAAAAAGTAGGTCAATATTCGATTATATCTTATTTTTTTGTATTTATAGAATTTAATTTGCCATTGGATAAGCGAACACAGAATGGAATAGTCCACTTCGTTTCATTTATAAATTGAAAATTAATAAAAAAAAAAATTAATAAGCAGAAAGTTAACAGCTCGGATGTAAAATAAAACTCAACTTACGTTTTCATTATACTGCAATATGCGTACAAAAAAAATAGCAAACATCTTAAAATGCCATAATAACATGATGAGATGAACCGCGCGCATCGTTAAAACTTGGCTCATCGTTCATCAATCCAAGCACACACATACAAAGACCCGAATACTAGTTTGGAAAAGCAAGAAGGGCCTATACTTTCTTTTAATTCCCGCATCGCACGCGATCGTTCACTATACGTATAAAAAGTGACCCCACGGGCAATCGAAAACAAAGCCTCGTAGGAGCTTGCCGCAGATAAACATCGCTTTTTCCGGGTAAGACAGCGAACTCCTCCGGATTTTAAATAGCAGCGGAGAGTATTATAGGTAGTAATAGAAGCCCGTGTCCGCGGAGGGGGCAATAAATCGATGGCTGCGTCTGTGTATATATATGTGGCCCAGCAGCTCTCTGACGCAGGCGCGAGCCGCGCGGTCTGCACTTTTTTTCCTCTCCCGTGTGTGTGTGTGTGTGTCCCACCGCTGCCAGCCTCTCCCGGCGATTGTTCGACCTCTGACGCTTCGGCTCGTGTGTGTTTTTGTTTGCCTCCCGGGGTTCTTGGACGCTGCGAGCTGCTGTTGCTGCTTTTTTATTGTTCAAGTAGAAGTTTGTCGGTTAGTCAAACGGCTGCTTTTTGGGGGGAGATTATTTTTTGCTTGCAGGATGTTTTGTGGGTAGAGTCTGCGTTTGTTTTAGAAATTTTCTTGGGAATGGGAGCGCCACATTGCATTCAGAGCGCATATTTTGTTTCGAAGAGGGATCGCGTTTTTTGCCTCCCAATTATACTGAATTCAAGCGCTTGATTGTTCTAAAATGTTAGACTGAATATGTCGTAGAAGAAGACAATTCCTACATCCATATATTTGTCTGGCTATTTCAGCTCTGGTTTTCGAGTCTGGTTAAGAGCATCTATCATGTCGCGCACTTGACCTTTTTCCAAAAAACATTTATTACGATGATGGATTTTATAAGGCACGATTGTGTATATCATAAAAATTCTCAGCATATCGAATGGAATTTTACAATAAATAATTAGTTTTGATAATATTGGCATACTTGTCATAGGATGGGAGGTAAAATATGAAAAATAATTTCATGCCCTTTTCCGCCAGACTTCTGACAGACTTTTGCTAGATTAGTTACAGACTTTCAAGTCTGTTTATCTGGATACATCATATTGAAAAGCAGTTTTTGATATCGATGGATCAAAATACTTCTGGACTTTAATGAAAGTTCACTTTAAGTTTACTTGTTTACTTCTGTAAACCACATGCAAACACATATATATGCACGTATACATACACATTATATCTATTGGAATATTTGTTCAGTACGATCAGAACGATTTTCAATGTGTCTTAAAAAGTATCAATTCGCCTGAAAAGACAACTTCAATATCGCGTGAAAACGAAACTTTCCACCTGAAAAAGATTGAAAAGAATCGATCGCAGATATGAAAAAGCGCGCGTCTGACCAGACTCGACGCTTATCTACTACATGTATATATACAGTCAGCAGCAGCTCGCGCTTAGGCGGGCCTAAATTGTACTGTTCATTGTTCGAATCAGCAATTACCCTTTGGACGCTTTTTACGGGCGAGCACACGCGAGTGCGAGCGTGCACCGATCGAATCGTCGTCGGGGAGAAGAGCAAGGCTGACATGTACGCCGCGCGTAGCGAAGGCTGGCCCACATCGCGTTACAACTCCACAGCAGCAGCAGCAGCGAATTTACGAGGGCGCGAAACGCGCGTCAGCGTACCGAGAGCTTCGTAAACCCCTTTCCCTTCCCACACTCCCATTTCTCCCACTGCTTTCCTATACACTGTGGCAGAGAGCATCGAGAAGCCAGTCAATGGGCATACCACGGACGAGTCCGTGTCAGATATAGCTTTCTCTCTCTATCTCTCTCTCTCTGTGCACCGCGCGCGAGCTCTAAATATAGATCGCCCTGCCCTTCTATACCTCCAACCCAGTCCCTCCTCCGCTGCAGCTTGATCATCCGACGCTCGAGCGCGCATTCTAATGCGCTCGCGGCATTTTACCCGATTCGCTATGCGCTCCTTTTCTCTCCGAACCGCCACCACTTTTCGGTGCGGACAATTTCTAGGCGCGATTTTTCGTGCGCTTTGTCTCGGATTTTAGTGGTGCCCATTTTCCTTTTTTCTCAGCGCTGGGATATAGTTTGCCTGTAGTTGAGAGAATTGCTTCCTAAGACATGTGTATATATAAAATAAAAGGTCACTTATGAAAGATTGACTTTATATGATTGTCATAGTAGAGAATCGGATAATAAAAGTATTATAATAACGTAATTTATGTATAGTAAATTTTTTATATTCGACAAGAAAATTAAAAAAAAAATTTTTTTTTGGGAAACTAGCATTCGGGAAAGCATTGGCTCATTATTACGAAAATTAGAATCTTGTATGAGTATCTTTGATTTCAGATTTTAATAGTTAGTGTAAAAGTAGATTTTAACAGTTAGTGTAGAAATAGTATTTTTCGTTCATAGTGTTAAAAGGTCACGCGAAATCCATTTCTCGCTCATATATCGAACCGTATTTGCTTACACAGCGTGTGAGAAGCTCAATTTAACGGATGTGTCATTTTATCCCGTGAGCGGTAAATCGAACTTCTCACATGGAATATCATGAACGTTAATATTTTAATTGCGGAGTGTGTCATAAATTTTCTTCTTGAAAATAACTGGAAAATTGAAGAAATTATTATACCGAATTGAAATTTGTTTGACGTTACGATAATAACCATCGCAACATTGTAATATACCTATTAAGAAAAACAGATTTTAATCATTAGAAATTTTATAAATATTTTTTTTGCTAAAGATAAAAATATATGCTTTATTTTTGGAATTTGAAGAAAATCAAGTTTATATTTTTATAGGTTCTTCGCACGGACATTATTTATTTAAAACGAAAATAAATTGTAATATATATATATATATATATATAT
>UELV01178128.1:25036-44248 GCA_900490015.1 Megastigmus stigmatizans | reverse complement strand
TATATATATAATGTGTATAATATTTACTTATTTTTTGAGATACTTAAATGTCATTTAAATATTTCGGATTACATGTTTTCGTTATAAAGCTTTTTCTGCCCTTGTGTTGTTTGAAATTATGACAGACGTGTAACGGTTGGAAAACGGCTTTTTCATGATGTCATTTATGCTGAATCATGAGTTTTCTTAACGTCAGCGCGGAATTTTATCGCCCACAAATTATATCCATTAAGTGAGAAAAAATAGAAAGGAAGTTCAGCTTAAGGTCGACGGAAATCAAATTTTTATGGATACTAAATTTTATAGCCAAAAAAACACTGATATAATTTCGCATGGAAGCTCGTAAAAATGAGAATGCATTTTCTGTTTCGATAAAGTTCTAAAAAAAAACTTATATATATATATATATACACACACACAATATTTCGTAAAATAACTTATATCGCGTATATAAACCTTTCATCCTTTTCTGAGAACTTTTTGTTTACGAATAAAGTTTTTGGTAGATATCGCAGGTAACTTTCAGGAAGCTGTAAAGTTGTATTATCTTAAAAATTATACTTCGTCTCAGTCCTAGTGCAATCATCTAAAACCAAAGATAGACGTTTTATCATAAATAATTTAATAAGTACACGGCTAAAGTTTGATGATTTAAATATAGATGAGTCGCTAAGTCGACCCTTAGTAATAGTCACTGCCAACGCTTCATTATCTACAATATTATCTATACCTTGTGCGAACCTAACTTCGAAGTCTAGCCCCATATCGCGTCACAAACGAAATTCGACTCTCCGATCCTTTGATCACTTGGCATCTTTGCCCCATAATCAGGCGTGAAGCTACGAGCATAAACTAAAAAAACGACAGAAGAAGATGAAGAAGTCGAGTCTCGGCTAGGAAAACGAGGTCGAGGTTGTGCGCGAGTGAGAAAGAGAGGGAGAGAGAGTGAGAGAGAGAGAGATAGACTGAGCTTATTTATGCCTCTCCGTTCCGCTTCTGGCGCGTTCGCGTTTCGGTCCAGCTAACGCTTCGGACGATAATTACGTGTATCGATCTTTTTTTGGGCGAGCGAATTGTTAGGCCGACAAAGGAGGCAAATTTTGGTGAGTGCTTTTACTCTTCCCCTTTTTTCTCACTCTTTTTTTTTTTTTTTTGAGAAATCACAAAGTATTTTGGGACAATTTATGTGGCGCCCAAAATCGATGTAACAAATTTATTGAAACTTCTTTGTCGAATAATTTATGCAAAGCCTTAATTTCGCCAGATACTTATTATTTGGCAAACGTTTAATGTTGGACCAATGTTGCTCTAGTATGACATTGCTCGCGAGAAGTGGAATAGATGTGATTGTTTTGAGGCTTTCGAAAGAACACTTTATACATGTGGATATGCTCATCGTCGAATGCGGAATCAATGATACGTGTTATTGGTATTGCTGCAATATTATCATAATATTCCATTAACCTCAATTTTTTTATTACAGTTCATGTCGTAATATTAAACCTAAATATTTAAAATAAATATAATAACGTAAAGTAACTTTAGATCCGATTCTGCAAAAATCGTATATTGATGCAGTTGTATCTCTTATTGTCTGTTGCCTTTCTTTGTAGGTACATAACGTTAATTTAAAGGATGTTTTGGTTATACAATTCAATCCAAAAGTAAGGCAAATTTAAACATTCAGCTTTTATGATTTTAAAATATATTTGTATACAGAAGTATACTAGTATTGAAGATTGAAACCGGTTAAAATTGATTTAAATGTGTTTAAAAGTATTTTTTGGCTATATAAAAATTAATTTGACAAATTTTTGGCTGCGAATTTGACCTTTTTTACCATGTTAATCCTGAATTGCTTCGTTTATAACTCCTAACATAGTTTTTTTCGTTGATACATGTTTCAAGTATAATTAGTTATTGTTATATACAAAATTTCAAGTACTCGATATTGTTTTTTCCTTAGTTTCTTCTCGATTATACCTGAATTTCGGTATCAAATCGATAGATATTCTATTCAGTTCGTGTGAAATTAACATTTATACTTATCAATAACTTTTAAACGAGCTCCTCAATACTTCTAAAATTTTATGGGTGATCTTTTATTGTTAAAATCTACTTATTTACAAACTTTTAAGTGTGTATCATCGTTTCGAATATATATCCAGAACATCCTTAATAACTCTTTGGAATGGCCTAATACCGGTAATTATAATTCATCAGGATTCGGATAGTCTCGAAAAATCTTCTTTAGTAAATATCGTCGAAATTTTCTCGTTTCTCCTTTTCGCGTTCCTCCTCGAAATGATAACAACTAGCAGGCGATACTCGCATTCGTATCAATACCATTCCCTTAATTCTCTATACCCCTTTACTTCAACACAACGAGGACAAATGGACCTTGAGAAGCCTTTCGTGATTCAGCGTTTGGCGTGAACGTCGTAAATTTATGTAGTCCGTATAGCGGAGTCGTCGCGATGCTTCGGTGCTCTCTCTCTCTCTCTCTCTCTCTCTCTCTCTCTCTCCTTGTGTCATTGTAGTCGATCATCCGAAGTCGCGAGTCGCACATGGAAAAGTGTCGGTGCATGCATTATGCTTCAAATATAGATAAATTCCCAAAAATTTAAGATTAAAATGTAAGTAACTTGTATGTAAAAGGATATAGAGATTTTGAATTTATTGTCTTGCATATGATATGTATCTACTAAAAATTATAATGTTTGACATAAAGTAAAATTGTATGCTACAATCAAAGGAAAGAATTCGTCGAATTTTTGATTATTACTTACATAATAATTACATTTACAACATAATTACTTTTTATTAGGATTTAGGATTGACTATCAAATTTCATTATTAATATACATTAAACTATTCCATTATTTAATCAAAATAAATATCTGATTTTTGGGAATGAACAATGCTTTTGTCCAAAAACTGCAAGATTTCGTAAAAAAGTATACAGACTCTAAATTAATTACCTCCATCGGCGAGTTTTCAGCTTAACTTACACATATTAAAACATTGTTTACTTTCTTTAGAAACAATTCATTTGACGTCACCATCATAGCGCGGAAATTTTGAAGTACTTTTGACGGGGACGTCCTTAAAGTATCTTCATTGAACTATAACTTTGTTATATTTAGTTTGATTTGCAAAAAAGTACTTTACAAATCGGTTTCGATTTCCTACATATTTTACACATGCCAATTAAAATCAATAAAAGTTTCCTTCCCAATTGAGCAAACACCAATTCATCAAACGGACATCCAAAGTGAAACGCTACGATCCGCATCGTAGGTTCACCAGTGTGCCGCGAAATCGTTGGTTGCGACCACAAATCAGACTCGCGGCTCGTGCTTAGTTGCAGCGGCGAGCGCCAATTGTAACGGGGAAAAACTTTTTAATTATCTGGGAAGGGCTGAAACTCTGATGGACTCTCGAAAACAATACGCGACCAATAGATTCACCAGCAGAGCCAATGACAGAAAAAGCCAACACGACGGAGAAGAGAGGGAGAGAGAGAGAGAGAGAGAGAACGCCGAAAGTTGCATCCTTGAAAGGTCGAGTTCTTGCACAGAAAATGGGGAAAAGCTCTTAACGAGCCGAGCGAGCGCGCACTTAGCTCTTTTCCCTCGGTCTGCCGGAAAATGCAGCCTCGACCAATTGCAAAAAAAAGTTTTCTCTCCGACGCGCTCGTCGTGTCTTCTCACTATCTCTTTTTTCTTGTCTACTTCTTCTTCTACTTCTTCTTCAACGTCGCTTATTTTTTCGCGATTTTTCAGCCGACACTTCGCGTCCACTTCTATTACAAGGCGAAATGTTTGTCGGAGCTATTGCAGTACTTGCGCGGACAGGGAAAAGACGTCAATGCTTTTGTATTTTCCTCTCCAGCAGTTTTGGGGCTCTCATTTATTTAGTTTTTGGTGGTTAAGTAATTATGGCCGCGTCATTATCTTTTTCGTTGTGTACAAATTCGAAGGTGGAAGAGAAGCGAGGAATTTGGTTTAATTTGAGGCAAAATTTAATAACGTCGGCTTTGAGGGGAAATTTTTCATTTTAAATTTAAAAAGCATACCGATAATCCGTCAAGTTGAGCGTTGCAAAATAACTCAGACTGACCTCGAGCCGTGTGGTGTAACAAAAAAAAAAATTCATAACTTGAAAATTAAAGGGGCGTTCTTAAATTTTATTTTTTTTTCCACAACAGACCACCGCAATGCGTGGAAATGAAAACAATACTGTAAAATAAAGTAGATGCGGATAGTCGTGAGAATATTTGAAAATTATTAGTGCTGTTTTTGTAGAGAAAATTATTTTTTACTAATTTAAATCATGATAATGTTTAGCAGCTGCGCTGCAAAATTTTGAAAAGGATCAAAGGGTTGAGCTTAAAAGATATAGTGAGTAAAAACATAGTTTTTGAAAAAGTAATCGTCGTTATTGCTAAGCAAGTCACAATGAAAGTATACTTATCATTTACAGAAGATTATGCTGAATGTAAAGAAAAATCTCTTAATCTATTGAAATTAATAATTGAAAACCAAGCCAAGAAATTTTATCATTTTAATCAGATTTTGAATCCTTAGAGATATTAAACTCGTAAGTTATGATACCTGCGATCAAACATAATTTATATGTATCACAAATAGCTACGATAAATAGTAACGGATGCGATAAGACAGATGTCAGACATAAAAAATGTGCAAATATGTATATGTCTTTCATTTACTCGAGTATTTCAATAAAGTTCAAACGACAACACCTCGCGATCAAAACGATGAAGTGTTTCCACCATTTCGCAGATTATCCATCCATATATGAATCGAGCAGCCTTACCACACTGCGCTACAATTTTAATCCCTCCAAAATAAGAAAAAAAATAAAAGTCATAACCCTCAAAACGAATGCGCATCCGACGACCCAGAAACTAGCCTGCAGTTAAAGAAACGTGCAATTCGCTGGGCCCTTACACTCCTGCTCTTGCCAATATATATATATATATAGTAAAGCCGAAAAGCCGTAGCAGTAAGGAGACAAGAGTCGGTCGCGCCGGATTAAAGCTCCGCGTACTATTTCACCGCTCGAGAGTCCCAAGATTTTTCTCCCTCTCTTACTCCTGTCTCTCATGCGCTGAGCGGATTTGCCTAATCTGGGTGCTCTTTTTTTACTACTCGGGTAATTAAAGATCTCGGCGCCAGATGCGCCCCTGCGTGCCTTATGGCCTGCAACGATGATTTTCTATTATGCTGCGTGCTAAATAGTGTACGAAATCTCTGTTTTATGCTATTGCTTTGATATGAAATAGCGGAGGAATACTTGGAGAGTTGAGTATTAGGTGGAAAGTTTTCCGGTTCTGTGACATTTCTGCGAAAAATAAAAATAATAAACGTTGCTTATTTTACTTTGATTAAAGTTTTGTACTATACTAAAAAAAGTGTCAAGCCTCATAATCTTTTTTTGCTTCATATCGTATCTTTAAAAGTGTATGAATACGGTAAAAAAATATATATTATTGCGCTCTTTTAGCCTTTTGGATACTGGCCAATAATAACCTGCTTATGAGCATTTAGATTGTCAAAGCGTGTTTGTTTCAGATATAATACGATTATTGAAATTGATTCCCTTTGAAAATTATCATATCAATAACTAATCATTTTATGTAAAATTCAAAGAAACGATTTTCTATAATTAGATCAATAGTAGTGTCTCAAATCTAACCTATATTAAAGTTTTTTTTTTTCATAAATAGTACATTATGCAACTAGTCGAGCGAAGGAGATTATCCGGGGGAAAACCATACGATCAGTTGCGATTATTTGAGCGCACGTATTACGTATATACAGTGTTCGATTTTACACTATACTATATGCATGCGCTGGCATGCGCAAACTGAGTACGCATACGCAAACACGCTTTGTATTGAAAAATAAGCTTGCACTTTATTTTGGAACACGTATGCGGAGAATTAAAAGACATTTTTAATATCACTATTATAGTGTCGAGCAAACTTTACGAACATTCAAAATTGAAATAACAATTCAATATATCGAATGCAAGATAATAAAGGATCGAAATTTTTCTCGAATAAACATTGCAATTACTTAACTTTCCAACGCTTCGCAGGCTTCTCTGGCAATACGTTTAGAGAGCACAAAAAAAAAGAACAGAAAAAGATGCAATCAAATCAGTCGTAATACATCAGTCAAACAAGAACACAATTGTTCAGCAAATTTCTAATTACCGCGACGCAGAACCCTCCAAAAGCAAACACGCGCGAATTTTCGTCGCAGTATATATACAAAACACGCACGCTTGCGCACACCTGCATCGAAATGCTCGTAGCGGTGCATAGTTTGGGTTAATCCTTTTAACGAGCCCCAAATCGAGCGGAAAACGATTGAAAAAAAAAGGAGCAGCCAACAGAACAGCTTCGGAGCTGTAAACTGTAGAACATATCTCGTTCGTTTTGCCGCGCATCCACACGTACCCTGCGTGTTTACTCGGCGGCCGTGTAGGGAGGTAAAAACTTTGTGCGTGCAGCCAGCGCGAACATCTACGCACAAACATAGAGGCGTGTAATTCGGTTGGTAAATAATGCCTACCTTTAAACTATGGGAAAATTGGCGCTTGCGGCGATCTGCTGAATAATTTATAAGCTCTTAAGTTTTATTATTACAGTAAATGGTCCCTATGGGAGAAAGGTAGCCGACTTGATGTCCTATAGCTGCTAGTTAATTTCGATTAGACTAGCTAGTTTTTAAAGGAGCTATTGGACCTACGAAAAACACCGTCTATTTCGCCGCAGCTTTGAAATACAAACTATGGCTGAGGACTCGGATATTTTTAAAATCACATTTCTGATAATTTATTATATTTTAATGCCCCAATACATAACCACATGATTTAGGCTTAATATTGATACAAATGCTACAGGATTTCAACCAATAAACTTCATTTTTATGTGAAATATGAATATACAATATTTATTTCTCTTAAACGTAAAAATACGTTATTGTAATAAAAGTATGACAAAAATGCTGCAAAATTCTTGATTATGACAAGAGAAACAAAACAATTTTGTAGGCAAATAAATTAAAAATAACGAAATTGATATGTATATGGTTAAGTATTCGGCAATCGAGTATTTTTGTGTACGAGTACCTAACTGTATATTTGGAAATAGTCAATTTAAGTTGTTTTTTTTAAATTAAAATATAAAATTGTTATCAGCGATATACGTGAGTCCTTATTTTACTTAAGCTTGAAAAGGAGAGCATAGTGCTAAGACGCTTCTGAAACGTTGCTGCATAAATTTAATTAGTTATGTCAAAAATGTTGGTTCGTTGAGATCAATAAAATCCTACCCTAGAAAGATTTTAACTGTACATTTATTTCCAGATAAAATATTAATTTTACAATACAATTTTATGTTTGTCGCTAGAAGAAATTTAAAATATATTAGCTGGATATTAGCAGATTATGTTTTCATGATTTCGATCAAAGACAAATTTACAATAAATATAAACTAATATACGAGTCATTGGTTAGGTACTCGTGTATGGTTACTCATTGGTACATTTATCTTAGATTATACAATTTGTTGGATGTATTTATTATAATATATAAAACTGTTTTAAGGTTTTTCAAATTCATATTTATCTTTCAACGTGTAAAAAAATATGGCTTTAATACAGTGCTTCTAATTACTTATAAGCCGCATTTTTCAAAGCATTTCAATAAATGAAGTAAATTGTCACTAAAGGAAAGTTCCAAAAGTACATTCGAATATTGAAAGTCGTCCTATTTAAGACTGCACATCTAAAAGTCAGGTCGATTCACTCGCTCGAACTGTATTTAATGGATCCCGTACTTAATGGATTAATCCCGATTGTATAAATTTAAGTATACGCACGAATACACTCCGACTGAGCTTCGTTTCATTTTCTAACCTTCGCGTACAGGAGGTCATGGGGTCGAGATATTCGGCAATGCTAATCCAACAATGATCTAGAAATCCTTGACCCAATTGTTTACCTTCCTCTCTCATTCACACCTTTCTATCACTCTCACCACCAACATCATTGCATGAGAAAGGGGCGTGAAATCCAAACAAGAGGTGTTTGCACACAACAGCGGGCAATTAAAAGTACGAATTACACATTGTCTATATATACATCGCACTCTCTCCTACTCACCAGCAACACAAGCCCAAATGTGGTATATTTCGCGTGACAAGAGGAAGGGGAGAGTGGTGTTGGTTGCATGCGCGCAATTTGGCTGCCATTCAGGATAAGACGGCTTTCACCGAGGACAAGAAAATTCTCGAGGAGAGCAAGAGAGAGCGAGAGAGAGAGAAAGGCGATTCTATGCCATCTTGCAGTGGAATTCAGGTCTTCGACGACAGGTATTTCTCTCCTTGGATATTTGGGTAATGAAAGTCGACGGAATGAAAGGGGATAGAGAAGGTTTAATGCTCCGAATTCATCTTCACAGCTCTTGCACACTTTGGTATTGCTTGTGCTCACCATTCAGTTTTAACATGATTCTTTTTTTTAAGGAACATCTTCTGATATGCCGTAGCATGCCTATTCTTTGTAAACTTTTTGAATTCATGCAAAGAAAGTAGACAAATGTTTGAAAATTTGTGTGACTTTATACTTTATTTATGCGGTATCCACTAGAGCTGCCCTTTAGTCCGACATCATCAAAGAAATTGTTTATTAAAATCGAATTACATATATATTATATAGTGGTCCAAATACTATAAAGCAAGGAAGGCATCATTGATTAATTAATTCAAGGCTTTATATAAACATGCATAAAAGATCAATGGCGAGAATCCGAGTTTTCTCTTTGAGATTATTTATGCGCAGGTTTCCACCGAATGAGACGCGTGTATACCATGTGCAACGTGTTATCGTGATGTGGAAAATAAACCGTGATCCAATGGGTTGAAAGCTGCTTTCGACGAGATCGAGAGTGGTTTCAAACTTTTTGAGAAGTACATTGTTTTGTTGTGAGAGCTGTCGATTGATTTGATTTTATAAGTGTTAATGTCTAAACTACAATTGCAATTGGTCGGAAGTGCTTCTTGAGCGTAGGAAGGTTTCGTATCTTTTTACAGTTTTGTAAGCTTTGTCATCTTTGGATGTCATTCCATGCTTTCAATTTTCCTTGATAAAAGTTATTTACTATCTGTAAATGAATGTACAGTTTCAAACTGTGTTAGTATATATAAAATAAGGAAACCAAAATAAATGAAAATTTAAATCAATACCTGACGTATTTTGTAATTCTCTCATATATATTTTTTTACATTTATATTGGGTACTTATACAAATTGAAATCAAGTGGGATAGAATTCTTTTGAAATTAAAATTAGCATTACCAATTTAGCAAACTTTGGTAGGTATTGAATTTCACTTCGCTTGAGTTGTGTAATTAGATAAGTGAGGGCCGTTAAAGCGATGATTCTGTAATCCAATTTTGGTCGGCTCATTTGAAATCGAAATTATATCATTATACGTAAAAGTTTGGACACTTCACGAATTGTCATTAAATTGCGGTAATGTATACCAGCATATACGTATGAGCTACACTAATTAAGTGTTTTTACTGTATTATTTTATGCTCCCATAGTTTATACGGATATTCGATAATTTATATCAAATAGCAAAAGTCCAAATTAGACATTTCCACACAATGAACTGAAAATATATTCCGATTACTAATATACTTTAAAGCAGTCAATGCTTTGCTTCCCTCAGTCTGAAATCCATTAATTTCACATATTGCACGCTGGCATTAATAGTTGCGGGTGTTAGAAGAAAGCATAGAAAATTGGTAGAGAGCTGTCAGACGCAAGAATTTACCCTCGTCATTATTGCTTATTCTATTTTATTTCCCGTTCAGATTCCACGCGCACTTATGCAGCGTGGTTCACATGCCAATTAACACATTTTTCAATGAATGCCGAGATGCGGAGTAGAACTGGAACAGTGACACAATCACGTTGGAGAGCTTCGTACTCGTATATCGATTTTTTCTTCTCCGAACTTGTGTGTTTTTTTTTTATTTCTATATACTTTCGAATTGTTACTTAATATTGTGCTTTTGTAAGTAAAATATTTATTTTGAGTAAATTTAGAACAAAACCTGACAAAACATCATTAGAAAAGAAAACTGATTTGAGAAAATCTTTTTTAAGCTGTGTGTATATGTGTGTATCCTTCTGTATCTCGAAAATGGATGAGCCAATTTTCAAGTCTCAAAATTCATTTACTTCCAAATCTCGGCCGACTGATACAAGCATCTCTGTCAAATATTACATGTGTTTTGTTTGCGAATACACCATATAATATGCGACCGTCGATTATTAGCACCGAATAGCAGTATATATAAATAGAGAGATATTAAAATTAAAAGAAAAGAAATTACGGAATCGTTTAAAAAAACAGGATGTATGTTTTAGATCGTGTTGCATAAAAAATTGCAAACATAGTTGCAGGCTGTCTTTTTTTAGTTATAATTTAAAGAGTAATTATTTTCTGCAATGTATATTTTTCTTTGTTCTTCACTGAATTGAGACTTTATAACTTATCCCCTTTAGTCACTTTCCATAATGATATAATGAATATTTCTCCAAAGATTCACAACAGTTCTATTTGGGACTGGTAACATTAAAACATTTATTTTCTGGCATCCTCATTACTAATATTATTTGCAAATTCGAAATTAGTTTATATTTCTGATAATTGTTTAAAGAGGAATTAGAAGTTTTAATATGAATAAAAGACTCGAAGTAAAAAACGATAATAAAATGAAAATATTTATCATTAATTGAAAAATATTTCTCTTTTAAAGTTGTGTAATGCTTTGACTTTATCAAATAAAAATTGCACTAAAGTGAATCTGAAAATAATTATCTGCACTTTCAACTTCAGAAATAGCATGCTTTTTTTGATAAATAGAAATAATTAATTTATTAAATTATATTATTCTTTTTCATCTAAAATAATATCAGTATACAAAAATTATGCACGTCATTCGTTTGATTACAAACATAAAGACCTATATGAAATATAGTTTATGCTACCGCGTCTCAGTGAGTTTCCCAACTTTTCTTCTTATCGTAAACATAAACAATATTGAATGGAAACGACGCTCGCGTTATCGAGATGCGAAACGCAAAATTCCATCTTCGATTTCCCGTAGTCTCAAATCGACCAGAATATTCGCAGGTCCCTCCAAATCATCCAAGTCCGACGTCGACTAGCCCGACGATATTCTTTTTCTTGCGCTAGCCTTACGGTCATTTTTATTTTTGACATTTTTATTGACCATCAAAATATAAAAGAGGCAGAATAAGAGAGAGATAGAGAGAGAGAGAGAGAGAGAATAAGAGAAGAGCGAAGGGGGAGAGAAGTGATTCCATGCAATGCAGCTCGCGAAAACTCGATTGCTTCACTTTTGCTTCTTCTACTTTTCCGCAAGCAGGAAGAAGTCTTTTGTTCTCTCGTCCTTTTGCCTCGGAACGGCCGTTTTCAAAGGCAATATAAGCTGCTCTTTCAGACTTGCCGTTGACCCGATCCTCTTTGTTTTGAACCAGTTTCTTTCTTTCTCTTCTTCTTTCCTTGCGAGAGATTAAATGGATTCTTTTTTTTTTTATTGGAATTCCAAAATTCTAATTACGACTTTTGAAAATTCGAGTCTAAACGCTTTTATGAAATTTCTTTTGATTCCACTTTGATACAATTGTTGGAAATAGTTATTGGAGAAGCTGCTTCTTTTACAGAAATTGTTAACAAATATTAATTTTTCAAAAATGATTTTTTTCCTCTTTCCTCTTTTTTTTCCATCACAAAATATCATGTAAAAATTATATTAGGTGTACATGAAAAAGTATCGTGGTAAATCTTACCATTGCAACTTTTTCTTGGTTGCGAATGTTAGTATTTAGATTTGCAGAGTACCGACATTCTTCGTAGTTTTATCATCTCGGATACGGCAATACCATCTTGTAACTCTATTATAGAATCATCGTCACAAAATATATTGGAAATGAAATGTAGATGTGAATTTGTTTGTATAATAGGAAAAAAAGGTAATTATTCACTATGTAGTATCCAAGGCTTTTAAAAACAAATATATCATGATCAAGCCTATTCGTACAAGGTATCGTAAAGGATCTATAAGAGGATCTGTGATAGTCCGAAAAATTTCTACCTTACCGGTTTTTGCATTTAACGAAGTATATAAAGATGGAGAAAATTTATTTCGTGAATTGTGGATGGAATTTCATGAAACTGGAACCAGGTAATGTTTACACATTACCGAGACAGTGACAGAGAGTTTTTTTTTCAAAAATTAATCTGTATCTTTATATATTTCGTTAAATGCAAAAACCGGTAAGGTAAGAATCTTTCCGACTATAGCACAGGATATTTTGCAAGAAATCGAATTTAAAAAAGGATCAATCCTAATCTTTTATTCAGAAATAAAAATTCATGTCCCCAAAGTATTCATTCATAATCGTCAGCTTCATTCGCTCCTAAAAACGGAGTCTTAAGTCAATCTACAAAAATATTTCTAGCTAATCTCAAATCATCAATCTTCTGAATATCTTCAGTTAATTCTTTATCGTTCGAATGATTAAGTTTATCGTATTGCAAATGCTCTCTTCCACTGCTTTATACTATTAATCAAGTCAGAGGCTAATAGTATTTATCCTCGATATGTTAAATTTTAATATTGAAAATATACCGATTCTGTGCTTAATGTATGTTTAATTTTTTTTTTAAAAAGGCGAGAGATCAAATAAAGATTTTAGAATCGAAGAACTTAAAAAAGGTCGCTTTTGTTACCTGCACTAATTTTAGAAATATTTATTCAATGTTAAAAAAAATATATCAAAACTACAGATAATATGCTTTCACTTATATTTTAGAACGAATTATTAGCACTTTTCATTTAAAAGTTATAAACATACTAAACATGGCTAAATTTTGGGCCTTAAAATTTAGCGATCATTTGAGTTGTAAATTGCATCTAAAATCAACATAATTATCGATTGTTCATAACTTTTGAATGGAAAGTGCTGATAACTCGTTCCAAAATGCAAATGAAGAGAACCATGACTTTTAATATATCCTGATGAAATAAGCCTTAAATGTTGATAAATTCGTACTGATGACGAGGCACGTATCTCATATTTTTCGCCAAAATATATATATATATAACCTATCAGAACAAATTTCTGCTAATTTTGTTACGAGTGAATTGTCAAGTAGTGAATTTGAACTGTGCATTGTATGTCCGAAATGACAAATAAAAGGATTTATGTTTATTAAATCATCAACATTTATTGACCATTCAGCTAATGAAGCTCCAATAGTTTCTGGATCCCTGGTGTGCGTCTCCGGTATCTAAGTCTACATAAATAGGTTTTTTCCCCATTCTGCTGCATAATTTAATAATATTCAACGCAGGCTTGATTTTCCTACATACTAGGTCCTACGACCATAACGATTGGGCCTCTTGTGTCATGTTTTACTGATGCTTTTCTCATACGTTTCATAACTGAATAGCAGTTTATATATATAAGTTCATTGACTATCTTCATTCATCTTCAATTCATATCTATCTATAGATATAGTTTTTCCGGTTAAATATCCAAATGTTTCCAATTTTCGAAATCTGTCTGTTTACAAATAAGCAGTTAGTGTACTTACATGATTCATATGTGTATCATATAAAGCAAGTCTATGTTATGCATAAAATGCAAAACTTACATACATCTGAACTTTTTCTAATGTTTGTCTACCTCGTAATAAATTATACTACCCTTACAAGTCTAATATCCTACAATCCCACAAAACAAAGTAATTTCGCTATTTCGAAAGTCAACCGTACGAGTAAATTAATGAACTCCACCCAAAACAGACTGCACAATTTTCTACATTTCTTACAACATTCTCACGTAAAGCTCCCGACAAAAGCGAATTCGATGTTTCGATCATCCCGAAGCACAGCCGAAAAATCTCCCTTGTCCCCGTGTGAAATGCACACATTTATTCGGAAAATCCACGGTACACGCGTCGAGGGTATATAAGGGAAAGAAAGAGAATCAAGAGTCTTCGCAGGATAAAGGAAAAGAGACAGCGGCCGTTAGGCGCTCGATTATTCTCCGAGCGAAAAGCTCGTGTACGCGTGCGTGTATATATATATATAGGCTGGGTGGTCGGAGGAGGAGGGGGAGAGGGGCTCGAGCTCCAGGATTTACGTCTCTGGCTCTCCGTTTTTCCCCGATATATATATACTCTCCTTCCTCATCCGTCGTGCGTGTCTCTGTCTTGACGGAGCCGTCCTTCTTCCACTGATCCGCGCGTCACGAAAAACGCCCCCTCCTCTTTCCTATATGCGCTATACGTGGACAAATATCATGCGCGACTTTGCCGCATCTCACTTCCTTTATTTTCCTTTTTTCGATAAACTGTATTTTCCTTCGGCCGCTCTCACGATGTATTGACGTTTTTTGGGCGACGGCTGTGCTTGGCTGCGCCTCTTTACTTCGCAAGTTTGCATTTGGGCGTTTTAACGCCACCCGGGATTGAATAGTTTTGTTCAGACTATATTGGGCAAACTTGTTTTCCAAGTATTGCTTTTACTTTTTTTATGAGCGTGTACTTGCTGACTTCTGTGGTTCTGATAGTGATTAAATTGAAATACCTTGATGGACTTTCCTTGTTATTTCCGCATATTCTTGAATATTAAAAAATGTATGCATAGATATTTCATTTATCAGAATTATTATAATAATTTCGATAAATTCATTTTTATTGACTTCTTTTATCAGCATTAGTTGGCCAAATTTATAGAAATTCTTTTACTGTTGTAATTAAAGCATAATTTTCGCATAATTTTTCTAATATTAAAAATGAATAATGTCTTTTCTCGATAGTGAAATAGGCAACTTTAACATTGACCCATTTTAACTGCATTTACATAAGACGCTTTGCTGTATTCAAGCATATTTATGAACCTATTAAGTCTTTTATTTTGTTTCGCATTAAACTTAAACTTATAAATCTATTTTCCGAATTCTACATCATCCACGTAATTTATTAGCAAAATTTGTTAAAGAAAAAGGATCCACAATCCTGATTTGCAACTTTTAGATGAGCCCAACATAAAAGAGAACTCAATTTTCGTAGTCATGATGCAGCTTCGATTCTCAAGTACATCCATCGTCCTCTTGCAGCACTAACGAATCGAATCAGCGAACTTTGCATCCAAGTAAAAAAATAAAAAAAAAAAAATTGAGGAGCGAGCCAAAAGTTTTGGGATTTAAGATGTAGAGTCGAAGAATGATGATCTTCCGTAATTGCTTTTGCTTGGCCGCTTCGATTTGTCCTAGTTCGGCGAAACCGTGAGGGATGAACCCGGGGATGATCAATCTCGTCCGCATTTGGGGTATTATGCCGCGGATCGCAAAAGACGATGGAACAATCGGCAGGTGATGCTTATACGTGCGTGTATACGAATTGGATACAGTTGTGCTTTGGTGTTTTTTGTTTAGCGTCTCTCCTTTGATTTTCCTGACTTTACTGCAATTATTATGGTAATTTCTTTATTTGGAATCTGTTTAATCTGATTATTATTATTAATGGTCACTGAAGGAACTTGACCGCTGACATAGATTTCTCTGACTTTCGTAGCTATAATGATTATTTTCATTATAAATCTGTTTAAAAAAAAAACTAAAATTTTTCTAAATTTAGGTCTTTTTTATACGATGACATGCTCGATATTCTTTTATAAATCATACTATTACATTTTTTTCTTCGTTGGAGAAAAGTCATACGAGCGAACCATTTTATCTCTCTAGGATTGTTAGTATTTATAGACTTGCAGAGTGCCGACATTATTCGCCGTTTTATCATCTCGGATTCTGTGGTACTCAAAAGCCAAGGGCTACTCGAGCTAAATACATTTCCGCGTTCGGAGTCGGAGCGGCTAAATTCACCAACGTTACTCCGGAATTTCGTTCCGGGACTGTGAAAAATGGCCCCCGGGCAAAAGGAGCTCGGGAGAGGAAAAACTGCCTGCCCCTCTCCGGAACAGATCGTCTCATGAAAACTTGTGGTGCGCCACCAAGGAAAAACCGATGGAAATTCAAAGATTGTTTGGTGCTTTGTTGCACTTCGAAGTTTCATTTTGACCTGTTTATTTTGGTGAATGCGGTCTTTCGTACTTTGGATTTGAATAGCTGGAAAGCAACTTGGAGACTGAAGTAAAAAATTCCATATATAGTAAATCTTGACTTGAGCTAAAAGTGCGGTTACTCAACGTTACAGAATAATATTTTATTCAAGTAGCGCTTTGTTAATCATATAGTATTTTGTTTGTTCGATTATTTCATATTTATTATCTTTATTCGTAATTATAAGATTAATAAATTGTAAACGTCATTATATAAAATATGTGATATAGTTTGTACATAATCCTTTTCTACAATACCATCTTGTAACCCCATTATAGAATCATCTGTACAAAAATTTTTATAAGTGGAATGTAGATGCGCAGTCATTAGTATAAAAGAAAAAAAATTTAATTATTCACTATGCATTAGCCGAGGGTATTAAAAATAAATATCATGATCAAGCCTGTTCGTACAACTTATCATATAGGATCTGTTAGAGATATTTTGAAAGAAATTGAATATAAGAAATGGTGAAATAGAACGTTCAATTATAATCTTTTATTCACAAAAGAAAACTCAAGTCCCCAAAGTAATTATTCATAAACGTCAGCTTCGTTCTATCCTAAAAACGGAATCTTAGTTAATCCACAAAAATATTCCTAGCTAGTCTCAAATCATCAATCTTCTAAATATCTTTCTTCGTATGTATTAACAAGGACCAATATTTCGAGTTAATTCTTTATCTTTCGAATGATTAAGTTTATCGTATTGCGAATACTCTCCTGACCTGTTTTATTTGGATCTAAGATCTATTGGGTTGGCAAATATAAACGCATCTTAAGCCTCAAATTTTCATAAGCGATTAGTTGATAAGTTCACACGTGATCAAACATGGCATATAAGCCATAACTCCGACACCATTTTAGATCACAATACTATTAATCAAGTCAAAGGCTAATACTTAGTATTTTTCATCGACGTTAAATTTTAATATTGAAAATATATTTTTTCTATTCCTAACGTATGTTCACTTTTTAAAAAAAAGAGTCAAGAGATCTAATAAAGATTTTAGAATCGAAGAACTTAATCAGGTTGCTTTTATTACCTATATTAATTGTAAAAATATTAATTAATGTTAAGATTATATATTTTGTAAGATTTATCTCTTTATTTCATAGTTCAATCAATAAAATTAAGAAATATCCTATTCATATAAATTAGTTTAATTTACTACAAAAGATTTTTCCAATACATTTTAGATATTTAGGTTGTATTTTGTGTAATATTCATGAAAACGTAACAGCCTTGAATGACAAAATATAAGATATAATTCTTAAATTTAAATAGTTTCTACATTGATCAAACTAAAGAAAGTATTTAATTTTAAAGACTTTATGCCATTTATCCTCTCAATGTCGTAACTATAAAGTGATTTGGATGATTTTTTAAATATATGGGTAAATTGCGGAAGTCTAATGTAGAAGAGACATGCAATCAGAAAGGGGAACTAGTTCCAAGATATACGGAATTATTTAATTTTTAGAGTTGATTGCCTGATTAAAAAACATAAGATACTCTGAACAACTGAAGTGGATTCGATATTTATGAAAAAAAATAAAAAATAGCTAGATGTACTTACAAAATTGTTGGCAAAATAATACTAATCAAAAAATCGTAGCTCTAACAAAACAAATACTGTAAACATAACTGAAAGTTTGTTAATCTTAATTTAAATGTTGCAATGGCCAAATTTAGTATATCCAATATTTGTTCGTTATTCTAACTATTTATTTATCTCTATTTATACAAAAAAAAACATCTTCGTGCACTTGAAATTATTAATCCAATAAAAGTTTGACGTGTGGCAAAAGTACGGAATTGAAGTCGCACGCTTTATATTAAGACATCCATGCTTATTATCGTGACGGTCGATACCGACGCTGAATTAGTAAGCGTTGAATTAATGTCAAGGTAAGAGAGTTCTGCATGCCGAGTTAAGCTATAAAAAGGTGTTTTTTGACACGACCAAGGAAGATTCGACTGTCGCGTGAAAATTTCATTCTCTGGCTGCTCGGGGAAGACCGTATTTTTGATCTCGAGATTTTCTTAGCAGAATGAACTGCATATTATTCATTGACGTTATTCGATCGAGTAATTTTGTCACAAATAACTAAGCCCACACAA
Organism: Megastigmus stigmatizans; assembly: GCA_900490015.1. Lineage (NCBI taxonomy): Eukaryota > Metazoa > Arthropoda > Insecta > Hymenoptera > Megastigmidae > Megastigmus > Megastigmus stigmatizans. The sequence continues at coordinate 25,860 of UELV01178128.1, read as the reverse complement.
CACGTTATGTACATCAACTGCTTTACACTGCCTAGTACGTAACAATAAAAAATCGAAGGTTGTACAGGTCAAAGGTTGTACGATCGGTGTATAGCGAGTTGTCCTGTTTCGAGCACAGAAATTTCGTGTAAATGAAAAGGCAAAGCAAACGTTTTCCGCGCAACGAATTTCCGCACGCGGCGGTTTACGGTGCGAATACGTTTGACTAATATGGGCCAATTTGGTCTGTTCGCAGATACGGCGACATGGTACCGGAGACAATAGCTGGCAAAATAGTCGGTGGCGTCTGTTCGCTCAGCGGAGTGCTCGTGATCGCCCTGCCCGTGCCCGTCATCGTCAGCAACTTCAGCCGAATTTATCACCAGAATCAGCGGGCCGACAAGAGAAAGGCGCAAAGGGTGAGTACCTACACCTTTCTTTCCTACATCGTATGCGTGATTCCCCCACAAAAAGTGCTCGGTCAGAAATCATCGCTAGGAATTTCTTCAGAAAATTTTACATTGTAGCCCAATGATTTCCTGTTTAGCAGACACGGTTTGAAGACAAATCTGCATTCTAAAGAGATTCTCAAAATATAGAATATATGGTATCTTTTATGTGTCATTCAGAACGTTTAATTTTCTCATAGGTATAGGTTAAAAAAGAATATTTTTAGAAAAATGTTTTCTCAGAGACTTTTATGAATTCTTTTTTATCAGATTTTGATAAAGAACATCAATTCATAGATGGTAAATAACAGTGAAAAACTTTTATTATAATTATACCCATTGTGTTTGTATTGATCAATACATAAAATTATAGTAACGTTATTAAATAATATTTCA
>UELV01178128.1:0-25016 GCA_900490015.1 Megastigmus stigmatizans | reverse complement strand
TGAAATATTATTTAATAACGTTACTATAATTTGTTTGGTCTATCAGTATCAGTACAATAACCATGAAACTATAGTTGCGAAATTATTTAAATGTTTAAAATGTTTAGCTATTCAATTTAAATGTCCGGAAAGTTACAGACCTACTTTTTTATTCAGATAATATTCTAAATTTTATTGCCTCGCGTTTGTTTCTAGAAAATTAAATATTAAGCAGTATTTGTTAGGCAAAAAATTATATTCCTCCAATGTCACCGTCGGTACTTTGTATTTAATTTAGAATTTGGTCAGCTTTTATTATTAGACGAGCAACTCTTGTGTAAATTTCAGCAAGAACAGTCAAAGTCTCATTGAAAATATTGACATAATCTAGTCACTTGTTTATAATGCGTTCGTACTATTTGTGAAGGTCTTAAATTGGCTTACCTTGATAGAGAATCATTTTATGCAAAAATATGTTACTTTTTTTAGTGTGACCTTCTTGACACCAGTGAAAATATAAGGTATATTCATATACCTACAAGCTGTCGTGTCTAAAAAAGAAACTTAATTTTCGCTCAATATGCGTATATCTACATATATGAACTACGTAATGATACATTGAACACTATCAAAGTATTTTTTTTAGTATGAGAACTTTAAACCTTTAAATGTTATATTTACAATTTCACAGTAAGTTTTGAATTGACAACTAAAGTGATTTAAAAAAAAAATTATAAGCACAATTCCTCTTTTAACCTATTTACCGTGACCTTTTTTCTGCACCGAGGATTCGATTTATCGTAAATTTGTCTCGTAATTTTTTCACGCGATTTCGCCACTAGACTTCACCCACATATTACTAGTAGTATAGCACGGAACGGTGCAAAGGACGAAAAAAGAAGGATCTCGAAGAGCGCACACGCGAATTAGCGTGTCGAGAGTAAAGCCTGTCGAGCCACGAGCCCGAGTGCGAAAGAAAAAAGCCAAAATAGAGAATGACACGACTGGATAAATCGAGAGGAAAAAAGAGGAACCAAAAGCAGTGGTTTGTGTCCCAAGACAAAGCGTTATATTTGTCCAGCGCTAAAAGCTACAGTAATTTGAGGTTATACGGTCGTTAAATCTGGCCCTTAACCTCAACGAGCAGCTTGCGCTCGTTGAAAGTTTTGAATTATTGTACCAGGCGGGACACATAGATTATATAGATACTAATAGCGTATAAATTCTTTATTGTCTAAATTTTCGTAGTTTATCATTACTTGCCGTAACAAATGAAGTACGGGACGTGCGACCCACTGTTACGGGTCATATATCAGTTCGAGTGAACTCTTCGGAGATAGTTTCGCTCATTATTAAGTTGAATATTACGAAACCAAATTCTGTTAGACTTGAAAATTGTCCGAATTTTACGAGAAAGTGAGGCTAATGTATAAAGAATTCACAGTGATTCGCATTTAAACATTTACAATCGATCGATTGCGCACTAATTAAAGAAGTACGAAACTTTGGTTCTAAAGCTCGAAGGTAAAGAGTATAGGTTAGGTTCGTTCGTTTTTCTAAAAACTTTGGCCTAACTACCAAGTATAGTATGGATGGCAGCGCTTGTGTAATTAATCTGAAGAAGGGCATCGAACGCATTCCGCAAATTAGCATTGAGAGGGAAGAAAAATCGAACGTTCTATTTTCGTCGAAAAGCCAACCGACGGAGGCACTCCGCTTGATTAGCGAATCGTGGACTGTATGCGCGTATGTATACGTATATATGGAGTTTTCAGTGTCACTGCGTGCACAAGCTCGATGCATTTCCACCGCATAGATTGTCGTGACTAGCGTGTGTATATATACTCCAGCTAAGTGTGGAGCAAGTAAAATGGACAGTCCTATTTTTTTTCTCAAGCTGCTGGTTTTGTCGATTGCCACTGCTCTTAAGCACTGCCATTAAAGTTTGGTATTAAAAAGTAATAGGAAGAAAAAAAAAAGAGTTTAAAAGATTTAATAAGATAATTTTCAATTTATGATTCTCCGATAGTTTATAAAGACGAATATTCTATTATATTTATATCGTTTTTCTTTTAAAAGGATGTCTCAACGATTCTATTGGAAATAAATATAAGCTATTCCCGCATTAAAAAGATTAAAAGTCGAAATAACCTAATAAGCTATAACAAAATGTAAATTCATAAATGACAACCATTTGTCAAAAGTACCTACTAGCACACGGGCATAAATTGCTTCGGTGAACACATAATTTGTTAACGGAACATATGGTCAGAATTACTGACGGCTAAGATTTATTTTGCTCGTAATAAACTAGTTATTAATGTATCCCAGTGAGTTAGACTTGGGTCTTGTACGAAAATGTGCGAACAATATATACTAAAATGTAATAGGTAGTCAAAACTTTTGGCAAATTTTGGCACAGTTCGGCACGATCCTATATATTGCAGTTATGTTGCTACAAATTCAAGATACCGAGTACGCAGTGAATCGACAGTAGCAAGATTCGGGCGTAGCATTGAAAACTACTTAAAGTGGCTACGCGCATCATATTTCTTCCTTGACATAACTAGCCGGGGCCAATGTATTGAGCGCAGCTGCTGTGCGCTTTTGCAAAATACAAAAATCATTCGAGCGGATACCTATATACCGAAAGCTCACCAGCTAGAGAAAGTAGCAAGTGGTTACTAGGCAACGTCACACACTATAACTCGGTTAGACTCCCCTCCTCAGCACACGCACGCATATACAGCTTTTATCAACGGCAGGAAAATTTAGAATTCTTCCGTTACGTTTGAATATACATAAGCGTTTCACTTAACCCCTCGAATTCCAACCCTCCCTCCACAGTCACACATTATGTAATCTACAGAACAGCACCAACAGCAGCAGCAGCAGCAGCAGCAGTGGCGGCAGTGACGAAGGAAATCGCGGCATTATAGCGCCAGCGAGGCTTTCATGAATAGCCTCGCTGAGAGAGAGAGAGAGAGAGAGAGAGAATGTGTGCGTGTGTGTGAGAGAGAGAGAGAAAGAGGAGGTCTTTCTGTTACATCGTGCTGCAGGCGTGGATTTACGAGCCACCTCGTGCGCGCCAGCTCTCACTGGGTCGATGTTGAGGGCGCACGCGCGCGCGCGCCCCCTCGCATTATAAACGCGCACGGAGGGGAAAGGAGAAGCTGCTTTTCCCTCCCTCTTTTTCTTCTTCTTCTTCTTCTTCGTGCCCTGCCATGCCAACTAACTCCCGCTTCTTGTAGTGTAGGCTTAGAGAGACTCTTATAGGACTGGAAGCGAGGTCGAAGATGAAGTTTGGACTGGAATTGAATTGGAATTTAGTTTTTTTTTTTCCTGGAGTACGAGGGGCTTTAGTTTTAGAGACGGAAATGCTGGAGTGGATGGATACTCGATTTATGAGCTTCACAGAGGACTTGGACTATGAACTATTTATGGGATCTGTTGAAACTGTGAAGGCAAAACTTGAACTAATAAATGGTACAGGGTATAATCTAGTTAATTAACGGATTCTGTAGACAATGTTCAATTACAACCTTTCCACATTCGGTAAAATACGTTACTCGCTGGTCTGGTTCCTTGCTTTTCCATGTATCAGTGTAATGATTTGTATCGCAACTATTGTGCAAATGTTCGAATAATATAGTAGTTATGGGTTTTACAATAGACTCGAATGACAATATTGTAACTATACTCAGTAAATATGCACATATGTAAAGTACATTTGATTTTCCCAACCGTATCGTATTGGGTGCTTAAGAATCGCAGTACACCCTCTGGCTTGGTATATTGGAGAATGGAACATTTTAATTATATCCGCACATTTTGTGTGTGCACTCCTACCGCGGTGGATATGTCCATATCATCCTTTGTCTTTTTGACTTGGACTAGTTGGATTCCACATCTAATCGTATTGATGCGCAAGTGTGATTGCTATCATTCTATGAGTCTCATTTGTTACATACAACAGTATATAGTCTAGTAGCTGGAAGTGTCTAGTTGCGCGTAAATGCGGCACTGCTGCAGGCGCCTTATTTGCCACTGTCCTCCCGTCTCTTCTTTTTTCCCAGACGCGCATTAGGTCGGCTCCTGCGACTTTCAATTCTCTCTGCACTCCGTCACCCGAGCGCAACCAGAGTGATTGACACTTTGCGTTTGTAGGTTAGGTCGCCGGCTAAGCTCCGCCAGTCATTCACGGCGTACCTCCTACTTTATCTCCTTTGTTTTTACGCGCATCCAGGTATAGTCGAGAGACAGTTGATGTTTGCCTCTCTGCGTGTTGTGTGTGTGTGTGTGTGTGTGTGTGTGTGTGTGTGCACGTAGTCTGTACTCTTAAGTGGTCGAGTCGTATTGTACTCGAGCTTTGTTTTGCGATCATTAAGCTTGTCACACAATGTCACGAGTAGGAGAAAACCCAGACGAGCTTTAATCCACGAAACTTCTTGTACGGCTGCCTCGAGGGTGTACTTATCTCGTGAAAATTGCGTTTTGTTAACGTTTTCTATTTCGTCTTTAGTTGAAATGATGTAGGGGTAAGCTTTAAATGTTTGCATTATTGCCTTTTATGATAAGTGACGTTTCATAGCAAAGCTCTTTTCACGTAAACATATTGTCATTGTTTCCTTTGCTACGATTCTTATATAAGGTTCGTGATTGAATATTTTCAATGCTCAGCCCTCCTGTTTACTATGACGAGATATCCCGCCCCAAAATACGCGGAATTGTTATATATAAGGTGTACAAATTCGCGCTCAAGAGGGTGAAGAAGTAAATGCACGGTACCATACATCATTGTTGAAAGATAAGTAATAATTTCATTAATCAATGAGAATTCAAAAAAGTATACCTTCATCTCCCCTCTGCCGTTGTCCGATTCAAGTTCTCATATTTCACGCGAGACTCTGTTTTTTTTATCTGCGACTACTCCATTCTCACCCAAAAGATAAAACTATAATCTTGAACCGTATAGCGATTTGTTGATTAAAGAGGAGGAGAAATAGGACAAGACGGGGCGCACGACGCACTCACGTGCACGCTTATATACAGTATACAGATAATGGAGAAAGAGAGAAAGCGAAATGAAGCGAAAGAAAGAAGATAGAACGTATAAGGACGGGGAGCACAATGACGAGACAAGACGTGCGCGCACGCGAGCAATGGACAGATAAATGCATGGATGTGTGTATACGCGGAAGGAACGCAAAAGAAAAGTAGGCAGCTCCTTCATCTCTCTTTCGCTCTGTTGGTTCTCTCTCTCTCTCTCTCTCTCTCTCTGCCTCCGAGCGATAAGCCCTTTTACGAGCCTCCATTCCTTTTTTTTCATTCCCGCGCGCGCGCACTTACAGCCGCGTGTATAAACAATTCGGAGGAATGACTGTTCCGGCCGAGATTCAACGACTCGACGCTTGCATTGCGCGTACACCTCTGCTTAAATATTGCTTTTTTTTTCGTTTAGTTCACGAGCGATTAGCTGCTTTGCACACCCGAAAGAATTGTATCGCCGTGCAGGTCGTAGCGGCAAAAGCCCGTGTTGTTTAATAAACTATTTCGTCGTTGCGGAAACGGAAAAGATGGTCTGTGTCCTAAATGGGGTTAAAAAGAAAATCAAATTTGAGCTTTCAGCCTGTGCGGGGTGCAGACGATCACGATGGTTTTCACACGCGTCGAATCTGATATTAATTTTCAATCTCCGTATTCATTTGCTCGGAAGCTATAATTCATGGGTTCCCCTTCCACCCTTTATTTAGCAGGCCTTCGAACATTTCTGCTCCTCCGCCTCCTTTCCTTTGGTTTTCTTCGTGCAATTAATGGGCGTGACGGGGTTTAAGAGATATGTTACCCGCAGTCTGCAGATATTGGGCAATCGAAATAAAAATAAATACTGATCGACGTATTTTGAAATGTACCCTTCGATTATGGTTATTTATTTAAAAAATGAAAACTATTTCATTAGTCATTGAAACCGCGATATCTCAGTAAATATAGAGGTTACTTTTCACAAAAGAGGGTTCCTAACAACTACATCCTCGCTGTTTTTAATTACACACTTGCTAAATGGACTAATTTACTATAACTGTTTTCAAAAACGCGGAAAAAACATTTTTGAAAGTTCTATACCTATAGAGTCTATTCAAGTGGAATCTATAAGAGAAAATGTATTGTTTATTTAGCAAAATGATTTTATAAATAACCTAATTAGTTCTAATATAAAAGGAAGTGCCGCAGGTGTATAATATATGCAAGCGTTTCATACCCTATTTAGTGCAGTTTTCAAATTCAAAAATAACTTAAAACTCCTTAACCCGCCGCCCCATCTTTATACTTCTGCGACGCTTCCTTTTATATTAGCACTAATTAGATTATTGAAAAATTCATTTCATTAAAGGAATAATGCGTTCTTGATTATAAACTCTATATAAATAGCCTCCAGATATAGAGCATTCGAAAATAGGTTTTCCGCGTTTTCGTAAAAGATAGTAGTAATTTCGCCAATTTAGCAAGGGTTGTACTTATTTTCCGAGATATATCAGGGTTCGAATAACTTATTGAATAATTAATTTCTTTTTTCAGAAAAACTAAGTGCAGTTCAAAGTACGCCGATTAGTATTTTCTTTTTATTTCGATTATCCAATATCTGCAGGTTGGGGGCAGGGAAGTCGGGCTTACGCATTATTTGCTCCCACGAGCTCGGCCGATTTACGCGAGGCGTGTCGTAAATTCAGCCCTGACCCCCGAGGCTCCTTTTAACGATTCAACGGACTATGAGATACTGCGACGCTCTTTTAATTACTTTTCTGTATTCTACCTAACCTTTATCCTTTTTCCTCCCTCCACCTCATTTTATTTTTCGCGTATATACGGACTTTTTTGCCGTGTGTTTACAACTCGACATCGGGGCAGGTTATAAAAGCGAGTGTCGAATGGTTTGACACGCATGAGTATTGGAATGACTAGAGGACATATGTGAAATACTTTTTCTGATATTCGAAGATCTTTAGGTAGAGTATTGATTTTTGGCCTACGTGCGGTTTTGGTAATACGTTGCTTTTGATTTCGGTTTTTTATTGGAGTAAAATGCAATCGATGGCATTGAATAGTGCATTCTAGGGGAGTGGAAATAATGTTACGTACTTGGAGATTAATTGAGTTTACCATAGTCTCGTGTAAACCGAATTTTCAAATATAGGTCAAATTCGAATAAATCACTTTTTTCAAAATTCAGATAGGATATGCTTTTTATTTTTATTTTGTTAGTGACTAACGACTTTCAGGCTTTCATTTAATTTAAAATGTCACGGAAGCATTTCTTTGTTAAACGATAAAATTAATTAAAGCTTTTTCCAGAAGTTTGACGAATACATATTTACTCAATTAGAAATTTGTGAAGTTAAGATATATAGTATTTTGATAATTACATATATTTTAAATTCAAAAGTCAGTTTTGAAAAAAGACACACGAATGCGAAATCTTATTTTTTTCAAGGATCCTCGTCCTTTTCAAATCTGTCAGTTAGGATCAATTAAAGTAAAAAAGAGGACGTAATTACAGCTTGCAAATGAAGCCTTAAATTCGCGAGCGGGGTGTTCAAGTCAAACATAACCTAAAAAACAAACAAGCAAGGCATTCGTCATTAAAATTCTGCTTTTGAGGCAGCAACTCGTTAAAAGTGGCACTCGTGTCAATCTTCAGAAGCTTTTTCTAACGGTGTCGGAAAGAAACGAAAAAAGAGAGAAGAAGGAAAATTAAAGGAAAAAAAAAGAATAACTCCGAACTGGAGAAACACAGCATAAACTGTTTTTTTCTCGTTCCTACTTGAACAAAGTCAATGCGCGAAGGCGCTCCTTTTCACGTCAAACTGAATTATTATTATGGCCGTCACGAGTAGTAGGGATGACAGTAGCAACTTTCATAAGCGAGCGCGCGCGCGCGCGCGCGAGAGAGAGAGAGAGAGAGAGAGAGAGAGAGAACGAAAAAGTATGTCTAAAAGGGTGAGTCGCGCGCTCGTTCTTTGCTTCTCTCGGAAAGCTGTATTTATATGCATATTCGTTGGCTAAGCCTTAAATCGGCGGAATCTAAAAAGCAAATAATCGCTAAGCACGCTCTCCTTTTTCGCTTGGCACAAAGGAGTTTTCATATAAAGGATTTCGTTAAATATCCTACCTTTGAGGCTCACTTTTCCTCTGTTTCTTTTTTCTTTTGGTAATCAATGATGAAAGTGCATCGCTAAATATAATGGGAAGTTTGTCGTAAATATCTTGGACATGGCTTTTTTCTCTCTCCTGCATTTAACGAGCAGTTTGTATGTGTTTTATCGCGTAGCGACAATTGCACTTTGAAACGGACCAGGTGAGCTAAAAGGCGAAAGGGTGTTTTATTGGGTGAAGATCGATTTTGTATAAGGGCTGGAATCTGGGCTAGTTTGCTTGTGCACTATTTCGTAAACGGAAGAACTTTATCAACAAAAGGCAGCTCTATGGATCTTTGTTATAGAGTATAAAAGAATGACTGCTGTTTATTATCAAGGAAACTCTTAATTAGAAAGATTACATTCAATGGGAGAAATTAACGCGCGGATACGGCCACTAGTGAGCATTGCTCTTTATCTATCTCGTTATGGCCACTAAAATTGTAACAACCTACTAATAAATGATAAAGGCAGATAGCAATGGAGGCAGGCGCATTTGGCCTAAACTGTGAAACTTTGCAAACTTATGCTGTCTTATGTTCCATTTAGCGTTGATAATCATTCTGTGTGTGCGAGTGGGCCGATTGTTCTCGGAACTCATCTAACCTAGTGCTATTTAAAACTATTTGAAGAACAAAGTTTTTACGCAACATTGACGTTGAGTCTTGAAACTTTTATTATATTAAACTATAATTTTAATAGAGTTTTCATAAATTAATAATCGATGAACTATTACATTCAAATGTAATATTGTTTTTGGATTTTCTATGATTTCGTTAAAAAAACTTAAGTTTTTACAAAATAAAAGACCAGGTTTTAAATATTGAAAAAATTAAAATAAGCTATTATTCTACATCTTATGACGGGATTATAATTTATTATATGGCCAATAAAACCAAGAAATATGGAAAATTAAAAAATGAGCCCATAAATCATTCTGGAATGGTTTTTAGAAGGTACTCTCTGTGTGAAAAAAGAATCCAAGTTCGAAATCGATAATACTATAAATATTTACAATGGACTTATACCGCGTGCGTAATTTCGCAACTCCTTACATTAAGCAGAGGTAATGAAGCCCTTTTCACTTCGCTGTAACAACGAAAAGCAGTTGTTGCAAAAAGCTCCCAAAGTATAAATGGAAACGCCAACAAATCAATTTTTGTGCCGCATATTGTAAGCAAATCAGCCGGATTGCACACAAAGTCGAGTGCCGTTTCAATTTTCATAGACCGAGCGAAAAAGTCAACGGCATTTCTGGATGTAGGCGAGCTTTTTCCCTATTGTATTGCTCGAGCCCAGAGTCCCACACACGTGCAAGTCGGTCCCCGCTAAGGAGGTTTAAAGCGCCGCTAACAAAGGGTTAAATGCCGCTTTGGTAGTTAAAAGCTCTTTCTTCTCTCACACACGGCTCTCCTCGTGGCTTTTTACGTAATCGGTTTATCGATCAGCGAATGCCGATTTTCATTAGCTACGAAAAGTCGTGGTGACGGGGGAAAAGAAAGTTTGGCTTCCGTCGCGTTGTGGGCTTTTTTTTCTGTGGAAAAAAGTGTGCGGACCTCGTCTGTTTGCTGCTTTGTAAGGATCGTAGACCAAGTAGATTTCAATAAGACTGTACAGTTCGAATGAAAATTTATTGGCTTGTGCTAGTTTCTTGCTTTTTTTCCTTGTTGTTTGGGCGTCAGAGGGACTGATATACGATTTTTAATGGTTTTTCATCATCGATTTGATTTGAGGATCAAATCGAAGGGAAATATTTGTAATTGAGGAGATCAGGGGTAAATGTTGCACGAATTCAACCGATTTTTTTACTAACACTTTCAACTAACGGTTTTTTTACAAACACTCAAAAACTATACAAGTTCTGGACTGTACAAGATTTTTCCATGTATCGTAAGCTAATATTCTTTTCCTGTATTTTTATAAACAAATGTAGTAAATGCGTTTCAATTGTTTATTAAAAATACTTTGAAAAGATTTTAAAAATTACACTAGCAATACAGGTATGATTTCATAAAATTAGTGGTTCAATAATGCAGCATTAAAGTGCATGTACATACATATTCATCATATACTTAATTATATTGTTAAAAGGCTTTTTGCAAAGGATCATAATAATAATAATAATAATATTATCAAAAAGACAAATATACAAAATAACAATGAGTGATTTTAAGAACACGCAAATTAAAGTCAGTAGGTAGATAAAAATGGCAAGCTTGACGATGATTTTTAGGCTTTCGTGGTACAAAACATTATTTGAAACTGATGGGTAAGTTGACTTTTAGCGTATGTGACTTTTCTTCCTCGTTTCACTTGGGCGAAAAACTTCCCTAAAAAGCCAGCTTTATCCAACCAGTGTCGAAAAGTTCTATTAGCATATTCAACTAAATTACTAGACTTTGATATAAAATATTCTAGTTTTTCACTTGAAAAATTTTGCAATAATAAAATAAAATTTAATAGATAGATTTTAATAAAATTTAATAATAAAATTTAATTTAATAAAAATTAAAGCTCTGCGGCACGACCTTCCTTTTGGATGATGCCAGAAGGCAACGTAACCTCAAAATTTCGAAAAAAAATCCCTGTATAAAACTCAACAGAAATCCAGCAACTTCGTATAATGCCTTTGAAATTTCCTGCACGGCGACGATTAAAGGCGACTCACATTTGATGGAAGCATATCTTTTCTCTCTCTCCTTGTCTTCCTCTCTCACTCTCTTCATTTCCCGCGGAATGTTCGAAGCACCAAATCCCAGTCGTAAATCCGCGCGGCTTACTTTATACTGGCGACCGCGTAACAGGTTCCGCTAGAGCCAATTGCTCGGCTGACCCTGTATAAATGCACTTTCGCCACACTGATGACCCTGTATATAGTGTTCTTTTCTCTTTCTGCCAGCCCTTTCTGCCTCTTTCTTTTTTCGTTTTCTCTTGCTTCGCTAAAATCGAGACGATAATCTTATCTCGTGAGTAGATTCTTAAGGAGCGAAAAGTGAGCTTTCTGCTCTTACGACACTTTTGGTACCTTTCACCTTTCCTCATTTGATGTGCTATCATTTTTTTGGTTTTGAAGTTTTTTTCTTCAAGACGGTTAAGTTTCGAATAATTTTCTAACAGTTTCGTATTATATCATTTTTAAGCTCAAATAGTTTCATGTGATTATTCTCTAGTTTTGAGCTACGTTAATAAGTTTTTTTTTCTTCTTATATATACCTAGCATTGGAAAAGAAAGAATTTCTTATTTATCAATAATAAGTGCAATTTACAATTTCAACTTGAAGAAAAACTTGAAAATATTATTGCAAATAAATCAGATAGATTGTGACTTACAACTACGGTGTTACGTTTCTCTTTGTAATCGTGGAATCGTACAAATTTTATTCGAAAGTGATTTATGTGCCGAAAGAATGACTGATGCTGGTGCGTAGTATGAAACATTGAGTGTATAATTCATAAATAGGTCAAAGTTGCATATATAAAAATGCAAGCTCATAGGAGTCGCAACGGTTTTCATGCGAACGTGTGACCTAAATTACAGAAACATCGCGTTCATTAGATTTGACTAACTTTAGCGTCAATTAATAAGTGAAAAATTTTTGTGTGCTAAGTTTCAGAATGGAATTATTTTTTTTTTTTTTTAGAAACTGTACAAATAAATGAATTCAAGCATTATATATTGCTACGCCACTACAATTATATAAAGTTATTTATGTAATTTAATAGGATTAACCAAACTAATCCTTAGATTCGATTTTGTTACTACGTTTAATTATTATGCGAAAAATGGGACATAGATACATCAAGTATATTTTCGTTATTCGATTTCTTTAACTACAATAATATTCTTGCACAGCTAAATCGTTTCATAAGTTAGTAGATTGCATTTTTCACTAAAAATATTATGTAAAACTGTTTCTATTATTATTAACATTGGCACGAATTATACACTAAATCTGAATGAAACACTTCTGCCTCATTCATGTACAAGGCATTAAATCGACTAACAAAATCAAGACCGAAATATCAAAATATTATAAAAGAATTTTTCGTCATAGCCCGTGAGACATTTGACAAGAATTTTGGTCATGAAATTCTTGAATTACCCAAAGCTTCGAAGCCTTGAAATCAGTCGCTTAAAAAAAAGAACCTCCTTAATTAACTTTGCCATTGAAAAGTAACTACAGTTAGTTACTATATAAATAAAGAAAAACGATAGCCGTGAACGTATACATATAGAGAACCGGCCGTCGCATGCGGCAAACTCCGTCGAGTGCGAAGTGAGGATAAGTGACAAGCGCGTCGTGCGACATTTACAATATTCATTCGAGCACGTGGAAAATGTGTGTAAGAAATTCGGAAAGTTTTGTCAGAGTCTTCGCATTGCGCTATTCGAGCGTATATCTGAAGTATTCGCGAAAAGTATTTGCAAGTGCTGTGAAACTTTTATACTACGATGAGAAACGAGATCGTTTATGATTGTTCGATGTTGTATAGTTAATATTTTTACCAGTGCTACGAAAACATTAAAAGCAATCAAATTAAAAGCAAAAATCGTTGCACTGTTTATCGACAGCAAATCTTCACGGAATGTAATATAGTCACGAAAATTTTGTAATCCCCTTCGAAACTCGCTCTCAACTGACAATCATCGATGATAAGAACGTCAGAGTAATCCGTAATAATTGCAATACGTCGGCGCGTCTTGACAGTACGTTTATTTGGGTGCAACCGGCTCATATCGCGTTCGTCCACGAGTTCTGCCATTCTTCTCTGCGGCTGCGGTTGTCGGTGCTTGTCTTGGCCCACAGCCGACTAACAACCGCTTCACCTTAGCTCCATTACATTGCTCGAATGCTTTTTCTGCGATGTAGGCTCTAAGCGAGCGCTTTGCCTTTCCTAAAACCTCTACAAAGCCGCTGTTTTGATGCTGCGGCTCGATGCGATTTGACTCTCAAGGTTGCGAAGCGCTGATAATTTTTGATGGGAAGTCAACTTTTTACACTTAGAGACTATACTCCTATGTACGTCCTTGATCATATATTCGCATAAGAAAAATAAATACTAATTATTATATTATATACTCTTATAACATAAATCTTCTTGTTTTGAGACTTTATTAGTGTGGTAATAAAGAAGTGCAATAGAATTTTTTTTTTAAATGATCAGGAATGAAAAAAATCAGAAACTATGACCTTTCTTACCTACAGCAAAATATTTTCATAAAAACAAATGATTATATATTTTGCTGGATGAAAAGGATATTTTTTTTGTAGTATTTGCTCATTATTATAAAGACGAGTCTTATGAATATAGGCAACTTGACCACTAATGATGAACTCTAGTAAGCTTTATGACTGTGTATCATAAACAAATACATGTATAGTAGTATACACGGGCCAAAATTAAAGTGAAGTAAAGTAAAGTATAAATCACAAACCAAGAAACACTTTTCAAATAGATCAATGGAAAAGTGAGGTTGTAAATCAACGTTGATATAATGTGTCTATAGAAATACAAAATTAGTAGATGATTCCGAATACAATGACATATGTTTCCTCAGTTTAAAGAGCTGATCCTTCTTTGAAAACGTTCGACGTAATCAACCCTAATAACTTATACATTCGATAATTTACATTTTATCATCATATATAGTTCGCAAATCGTAGTTGTTAAGATATATCCAAGTCTTTAAATACGAATAAAGAGCATAAACTTTTTCTTTAGAATTCCCAAAACTGACCGCGTAGTAAGGCATTTCGAAACAATCGAGCTTTCGTGCGAGGCATAAAAAAACGTCTCTCGTCAAAATTGCCTTAGCATACGTTTGCGTCCCCAAAAAAGAAAAAAAAGAAAAGAAAGGAATGGAAAAAGCGTCGCGCAGGGTTGAAGCACGAACGAGAGCGCACGCGAAAAAGAGAAAAAGGAAAAAAACACAGACTCGCGCGCACACACACACGTGTTCATTGGCACAAGCGACAAGACAACGAAGAAGAAAAGCTAAGTAAGAGAGGGAGAGAAGTAAAAAAAGGGAGCAAGAGACCGGGACGATTGCAGAGCCCAAGTCATTGACAGCTGCAACTCGAGCTGCAGGGACACACGAGCGACTCTTGCACAATTACCCTCGGCTCATTAATGCGCACATCACTGCGCACGCGCGTAGCTTTCTATTGTTTCGTTGGCTCTCACCCGGAAGCTTTGATTGATACGCACCTTGCGCGATTATCGAATTTCTCCTTTTCCTGCTTCGAGATGCGGTAGACTTTCGGGGGAGGGATAGCGACGCCATTTCCGACTCTTATTATTGACTTGATAGCGTTAATTATTAGTGTTACAATAATCCTTTGTTGTAAAGCCAATCCGTGGTCATTACTTCTATTATAGACACCTTACTTCGAGTGACACCAATTCTCATTAAATTGGTGAAGAATCTATGGCCTTATATGATTGAATGTTTACTAAAATTATCAGGTCAAGTTGTTATAGGGTCGATGGAAACTTGTAGCTGGAATATTTAAAATTGTGCGTCATCGAGAAATCGATCCATATTTTATACCACGAGGACTCGTGCCAAATGAATTCTTTTATACACTGCCATCACGGAATCGATGAATTTCGGGTAACGAACCCTTGCTGAAAATCCTTGGGGAAGCTGCTCTCCACGGAGAGCCGATTGAGAGATATTAGAGCGCGAGGAGGGAAAGCGAGAAAGGGAGAGAGAGATAGGGAGGGAGGGGGGCGAGGAGTGAGAGAGAGAGAGAGAGAGGGGAAAGTGGAGAGCTTCTCGGCTGCTGGAAGTGGGTTAAGTCTCGGACAATATCTGCCGGCGTGGCTCCTCCTCGACGACTGATCAAAGCGAAAACGGCTTTGAGGCCTTCTCGCGAGTCTACTATATATACACGCCTCGTCCTCTCCGCTTGCATTGCTGCTGCTGCCGTTGCTGCTGCTTTGTTCAATTAAGACTGGATGACTCTGTCTCTCTATATCACCGGCTCAATGACTTTGACGTCTTTCCCTCTCGCGCCTGGAAATCACCTATTGGATTACGGTGGAGATTAAGTCGCCGTTTAATTGTTTTATCATCAGTGGATAATTGTTGGCTTACCGAAGATATTTCCGAGAATGTGACGATATAGTGGCAACTTGCGGCTGGACTGGAATCTCTAGTCTTGAAACCCTTTGCAAATAGCAAATGAGTTTTTCAATCGGACTTTTGGAGTTGTACACAGTTTTATAGAAATCGTTAAACGTCAACTGACAATATCAATACAAGAAGTCAATAGCTATTATACAACTTTTTTCAAACTTTACAGATGATTTATTTCATTTAATTATTGCTTTTACAACTATATACTACAGTCATTATCTGCTTGGAAAATAACTAATCATTAGTATAACATATATTAAAAGTTCAAACTAGTTTGTAGTTAGATTTGCTTGTGTTTCTGTTCATTAGCTATGTATAAGGGCATTACGCGATAGTCGTACTTTACTGACATCGCAGTATTTTAATTTCAGTAAAAAGAACTTGTAATAATGTAAAATAAAGACATCATTGTACTTCCTCGGATCATAATTTGAAAATTTCAGCTTAATATTTAAAGATTATTGGAAATGGCATTTCCATAAAGTTTTCGGATCATCCGTCGAAACGTGAAATTTTTGTGGAACTTCTATTTCCAGTAGTCTTGAACTAACCAGCTGAAACTTTGCGAAATAGTAGATTATTAGCCAAGGAAGTGTAATAATGTTGTTTTTATTTTCTGTAAATCGTTTACTTTTTTTTTAACTAGAATCAAAATACTGCAAATTTCGGTGAATATTGAGTAATAGCATCCCCTTAATTGACTTGAATAATAGACTTTCAATCGATCGTGATGGAAATAGGTAAGCAGATTAAGGCTGCGGCATGAATAATAATTAGCTTACGATGACAATTTTTCCGTGTCTTCGGTTAAGTAGATTACAAGTTGAATCGAGTTATAATCTATATGCGTAAGTTGGATCCTCGGCATGAGCTTAGTGTTAGTTGGTGTTCAAGCCTAGTTGCAGCGTAAGCTTCTGACTTTTGAATCATCTTTAACAGTTCCAAATGTGCAATTGCAACTTGTATACCAAGATTACGAAAGGATGTATCCAAAATTACTTTATAAAACTTAAAGTAGAATAATCAAATTAAGGGTACCGATCTAGAAAATAGCTTATGATTACTTTTGAAACTTTCCAGTTCGCTTCACTTCATAAGCATGTTGTTTGTTGCAATTAAAATCTTTTTCATGAAATCATAATCTGCTCTCGGATGATAAAAATTATCTAATAATTTAGCTCTATCCCTGCCGATTTAAAATTCTCATAATTTTGTTGGCCATGCGAACTTCTCAGGTGTCAATTTGGCAGCTGGACAAACCAAATCGATTTCTTTTCCTCGCTGAGTTTCAGAGCGAGTGCAGATCCGAGGTAGGAGACAATCGAGATCAGCAGGAGCCTAGCAGGGCAGTAGCTATTGCCTCAGCCAAGTGGCGGCGGCGTTTTCTACCTTTTTTACTCTTCTTTTCCTACTCTTCCACTTCTCGGTTCCCGGGATCTCGTCTTTTACCCCCCCCTGCAAACGAATTAAGGGGGATTAAAAATCCTTCGGCTTAAGAGCCATTGCTTCTGATGCACATGTGTGGATCTGGGCGAATTGGATCTGGGCATGCAGGAGAATACGTTGTTGCGTTTGCAGTTTAATGCCTTTTCGCCTGTTGCTTCCATACGTGCTTTCGATTGGAGATATCCACATTTTCTTTGTACAGATAGACGAATATCGAAAATGTTCTAAGAGGAATTAAAGAATTAAAGACTGAATCGTGTGGATGAAATAAGATTTTAATAAAATATTAATTATACGATGAACAAATGAGTACTCGATAATTTTTCTATGCTCATGGTTTTGACCATCGATAAATTCAAAAATCGTGTATACAAGTTCAGAATATTAATAGGATATAACACGATCATACTTTTAAGCTGTAATATTTTGAATAATATGATTGTTTTATTTACATTAAAAATACGAAGGGGCAGTAAAAACGCGTGCGTCAGTTTTCTCGCATGCGACAAATCGAACTTCTCACACGGAGTGTTATAAAAGTAATAAAATACATCGTAAATTGCAATCAGAGTATCTTCATTCCGTTTTTCAGCGCAATTTCACTGTCACCAGAATTCTCGGTAGTGGATGGAAAAGAGATTGCGTAATAAAGAGCATCGTCGAGTGGGAGCATTGATAAATTTCGGTCAAAACTTGCATCACTCCTCTCCTGCCATTTTCCACACTTATGTAAAAACACGAGGTCATGTGCTCAGCTTCCGTTTTCTAATTTGAATATTTGTGGCTGGAGGAATTTGCATGAACCCTGAATTCTCGGGTATCTAGTTTATGCAGCGAGTAAGGAATTATTCTGATTTGGTATGCAATTGTGTGTAGTAGATTCGTTCGTCAAAATATTTGCTATACGAAGTTCAGTATAGCGTGCAAGTCGAGTACAAATAAAGTCTTAATAACTTTGTCGCTCTCTACTCAGACTTTTAATACAAGTTTCTAAATACTTTTTTTTTTTGCGTTTTGTTCAGGGCTTTCATTTATTTGTCCAATTTGTACATGAGATTATTTTCAAATTTCAACACAATATAGTTGTATCCATAGTAGATGAAGTGAAATTAACTAATTGGTAATTAAAATTATAATCAGGGAAACTTCACTTCTTCTAAAGAGAACTAAGACTAATACCGGTCAAATTCTGCTCTCCTCAGACAGAAAGCTTTGTATCAACGAAAAAAGAATTTTAAAAATGCTTAAAAGATCTCAACATCATTAGAACAGAAATTGACTATTATTGAGAAAATACTTTTCGTGTCTGTGTATGTGTGTGTGGGTGTGTACATCTGTATTTCGAGAATGGTTGAACCGATTTTTAAATTTCTTCTTTTCTGTTGTGAAATTGTGGTTAATAATAATTAACATTTATCGGTTTTCTTTTATCTTACTTCAGAAAATGATTATATATTCCTTACAAGAGATAGACAATTTGGAATACCAAAAAAATCTAACATATGAAAAAAATTAATTCATAATTATTTTTTCATTTGAAAAACAACGTTTGAAGAAAGAATGTTTGAATTTAAAACTTTAAAATTTGCATTTTTCTAATTTCCCTAATACAAACCAAGTCATCCTAAGAAAATGCTAATCAAACGATCCCAATCTGACATTACCCAAATGTTCGTATGACGGAGTTTTCGAATAATACGCAACCTGGAAAAAAGTGGAGTGGTAGAAAGTAAAAAACATAAACAGATAAATAACGAGGCTAAATCGCAAATTGAAAGATCAAACGGGATTCGGTCTGGCGCGGAAAAACGTCTATTCGGTTCCTCTCACACGCGCGCGCCTCGGCGCCGAATCGCAAAAAGCCAAAGGGGCAAAGCAGGCTCATATTGCGCAGCAGGCGCGCGTAAAACAACTGTCCCCCGCTCATTGAATTTCGCGCCTCGCTTCAGATCGGAATAATCTTCCTTTTTTTCACCAAATTCTTTTCTCGTCCGCTCGTCCTCGTTACGCGCGAATTTCGTTCCCTTTTCGAATTTACCACTGATGAGAACAGTGTTTTCTTTTTAGCTGCTACCTATATATATATATATACATATATAAACTCGGATGCCGTTGTATAGCTGCGTGTGGGCGGGATGAAACGGCTGGATTAAGTTTTCCCGGGGTTAATTAGACAGCAAAGCGAGTTTTCCTGAGTTCCGCTGACGGAATTACTCGATGCTTCGTTGGATTCGAGAGTTTGGAAACGCTAGACTTTTCTTTCCCTGAGTAATTTGGTGAGAATTATAATGCACGTTTTTTCTTCATTGGCATTTTTTATGCTGAGTTTGATTAAAATATAAAAGAGAATATTAGTATATAATAAATGGTTGTATACAAGTAAAACTGATGTAGATTGAAACAGTGGTGTAGCAGTTCAGGAATAGTTCCTTATATATGCTCTGAAACTAGTTTCACAGTAATCCTACTTTCCGCAAAAAGTTTATGTTACTAACGATTCATTCTATCCAACATCGATTAGTGCGTCGCGCAGAAGGTGATGTTTTGATGGAAAATATCATAAAGATTATTTATCGAGTATTCAAAACGAAGATTTGCATATAATGAAATTATTTACGTAGTTATTTAAGCTCCACGACGACTGCTCGTTGTAACTTCTTAGGTAGAACGAAAGGTGATTCTGAGCAAAAATATTTTTCGATGCAGGTAAAATAATATTTTACGCCTTGTATCAATTTCGAAAAATGAAATTTTTCGCTCTCGAGAATAAAATTTACTCAAAGAAGTAAAGTACAATATATTGTACCTTCATGAGACTACATAAATTCATTTCTATACTAAATCCTTTTCAAAGAACCTGAAGAATATATGTACGTGGTACAGAGGATGAACTGAAATGACAATTAACTTTAATTCAGTGCGTACTTCCTTCCGAAGATTTAATTTATATTTTCGGATTATTTCAAAGAAAATGTAAACCGATTTCGCTGCTTAGTTTTCACTACTGAATCGGATCACGGATTGAAATTTTAAATGCAAATTAGTATATTGGCTGCAATCTCCGAAGAAAAACAAGATATAACGAGAAATCGATTGAATTTTTTACTGCTTCTTTTTTTTTTATCTTTGGTAGAGAGAAAATGAAGTTTGACTGCTCCCAAAAATAGAAATCGTAAATTCAATATTTCCAACGAGGCTCCGACACTTCGGATCTTTTGGCTCACAAGACACGAATGGAAAATTCAGATTTTTTCAACCTTATACCGTTAACATAGATCTTGCGCTACCGATACGTTACATGCATCTCGGATTATGATTTTATTGTCCAATGTCGAGTTGTACACATGTACGTCGATTACCAACATGCCAATCATTTTTTATCCTGCGGTCGTTTATTTGTTTATTCGTCGATCGCGTGTAGGTAATCGATGTTTATTTCGGCTTCTTGTTTATTTATTATCCACGACTGTGCATCTGATACGTGCTATTGTATTGATTTATGATCAGTTTTATCTGCGGTTTAATTAGGATACCGTGTGCTCGCCAGAAATAACGATTCGGAACGTATACATACATTCGCGTATTTCGAGTTTGTCACTTTTTTTTATTGCCGTAAAGACAATTTAATCAATGATTCAATGGTCGGCTGATTGAATGTTGGTTGACCTTTAGTTTTTCGGTGTACACAGTTTTGATTGCGTCAAGAAAAAAAAGTAACGATAACTAACGGGAATTTTGTGTCGGATTAAACGCGAAATTCAACGTTCTCGAACAAATAACAAAGCATAAATCTTCGGATACTTGGAGGAGCGGAGTAAAACAAAATCGGTCACCTTCAATGCATCGCTGTAAACATTTTTTTTCAAAATAATCCACATTTCACTAAACCTTCCTGTAAATACCAAGGTTTACACACGTGTTTGCGTGATTTTTACAATTTTAGAAGCTTTGATACCAGTATTGACTTGCATTGTGTTATGGATTAGAGTCAGGTGTGAAATATAAAGTTATATTAAACAATTATAAAGTTAGTGTTTTTTTGTTAAGTATGCTATGTAGATAACAACATAACATACGCCGAGTATAATGAGATAAACACGTATTTTTATAAAAAAACCCGAGAAATCATTTCCAATTACAAAACTTTATTTATTTCAGTTTACAAAAGAAAAATAGATAACTATACATATAAAATGAACAATATATGGATATATTTAGCACATGCGTTTTTTGATACTATTCGAAATGTTTCATGCGTCAGAGATGCTTATAGGTCGTAAAAGGAAGGCATCACCGTTACACTCATTTTAGTGTTTAAAAAAGGTTAATGCTATTTTTAACTGCCTATAAATATTCCAAGATCGGCCAATTGGAATACATGGATTTTAAAGTTCTCTAGTAGCTTCCAATAAGCGTACTCCATGAATTCCAGAAAATTATAACCTATATTCGATCGATAAGTATAAAAATAAAAAATTCATTTTAGCATTAAAAGAACGTTCTTGCTTTTCCAAAATGATTTCAAAAAAGCGCAAGACTGTTGTTTGTTGCCAGAATTAATTAAAACTCAGGCGCAAAATGTGATAGACGCGATCGAACAGTTTCCACGCTGATTGACACTAAATGTGGATCGCCATCAGTCTCAGTAGAGAATTAACCAGTTTTCATCGTATGTATAAGGGTCTTTTGGTCATGTCAAATGAATTTCCGAATGCAAGATATGCTTTTTTTCTTTTTGGATCAATAGTGTGAGTTCCTATATGATCACGTTGTATTTACATGAGAATTCTCAAAAAGCACTCTCATACTTGTGTTTAAAATTCTAATATCAAAACTTCCGATTAGACTAATTTACACTCTCGGATTTATCGCGAAAGTCCATCTGGACACTGAACTTGCAAATCGGCGGAAAAAAAAACTCCTGCACGATCTATATACCCTCCAAAATGCGAAATTAAACTTTCAAAAAGGCCGTGATAGATTTGCCTTGAGTGTTCGTACGAATTTACTATGCGCGTATGCGCATCGCAGATAAATCGCAGTTCGCGGTGCGCGTGCGCCAGCAGAAAGCGATAGATATATACTGTGTGTACGCTGCTGCGTGCGTACGTGCGTGCGTGTGTCTGCACATAGGTAGCGAGGTTCCGACACTAAATGCAGATTCTGTGTCGATCAGCTCTGTCGACGCGATACGCGCGCGACTAATGCAATTTCGTCTGCGGGGAAGCCTCGACCTGCCTTGCTCTCCCTGGCTCTTCTTCTCTATATATTTTTATATTCGATGACCCTGTTACACTTGCTGGTATGTGGGTCTACGTTCATGGCGTTTGCCGTGTTGCTGCATGCGAAATTGTCTGTTAAATTAGGTTGATCGAGAAGGGAAATTTTGGATCGCTATTGTATGAAGTTTGTTGCGTTTATATGTATATGTATTTGCTGACGATTTTCTTTTGCATACTTGAGGGGCAAAAGTTTGATATTGAATTTTACGTTAAATAGGTGTGTATGAGCTGAAAAGGGTAGCAAAATATTTGTTTTGTACACGAGAAAATGTAAACTGACAAATTTTTCGGAACTTATACTTGATGGTTATAGATTTAAAAAGGCATACCGAGACAAGCATAATAAAAATAGCTATACTCACAAGGATTGTAACTATAATTTATTGAACATTTTCCCTTTTGGTCTGTCCAAAAAAGAATAATTCAATTCTTTTCGAAAAAATGTAATGCTTTTGAAATAAAACTTCTACTACCAAACTTTATTTGCCACAAAAAAAACTTATCTTTTCGGGATCATTCACCAAGATTGTTTTCTTTTTTCCGTGCTTAAAATTCTTGAGCGCTGAAAGTGTGGAGTTCTTAAACTGTAAAGCATACCTTACCCACCGGTAAGAAACTTCATTTTTACTTTGAAAAAGTCAGATCTGTGAGTTGTGGCTCTTGGCTATAAGTAAATGGATTCCGTTTATAGTTCCGTTTTTGTTTCTTTTATAGCTGCATTGAGATGGAAGTTTTATTTACAAATAAGTGGTTTAGAATTGATTGAGTAAGCGTTGTTCAATATAACGTTTATCGAACTGGAATTGGCTGATTCCACTGCTATGTCTTTCCTCATTAGGTTTCATAAATCATTCGTTATAACAGTTCAATTAGTTCATTCGAGCTTAAATAAATAGATTAATAGTAGATGGTGTATTTATTTCTAGCCTAAGTGCATTTTTATTCCCATTTTTGTTTGCAGCTGAAAGGTTTTAACAATCGCGTCATTTAATGTGTGAAATTCTTTTATTTTGCAATTACAATTGGTATCCACATATGTATAGTCTCGTTCACTAGTATTGATCCGATGCAGAAATGTACTAATTACAATCTCGGCTATTTGTTCCGTCCTATAACTGTTAACTTTCATCGATGCTCGGTGATTTATCAATGTTATCGCATTTCGCTGATCAACCTAATTCTGTTGTTTGAAAAGTTATAAAAGAATATCAAATATTACATTTGATTGGACTGGTTATTTTTTGTGTCCACACGCAAAATAAGCTTTTATCTTTTGTTCACTGTTCTATCACGAATTAATGTTATGGTGTGGGGCAGTGGTTGTATGTAGAATTGCAACGAATCGATTCAACACGTATAGCATGAACATCTGCAAGCCGCACAAATGCTTCGATTAAAACGTGACAGCGCTACGTAATTTTTTTGAGGTTTAGTGGGTACTATAGTTAAAATTTTTGGTCGAGAGTGAAATTCAATGTTACGCAGCGGAACTGTGGCCTTTCATTTTCCGCTTTGTCCATAATTATTTTGAACTGCGCTCATCCGCTTTTACGGCAAACTTTCGTGGGCTACGAAGCGACAGAGGTGAAAAGGTTGAAATTTTAGCGGGTTTATATATGAGATATTGCAAGTTTAAAATCTGTTCGTATATAGAACCAGAAACATTTTTGATAGTTTTAAAGTTTCTTTTTCCCCATGGGTGGAATAAGTCACATTATTTCGGACAAACAAAATTCCGTAGAGAAAGTCTCTCAAGGGGAAGTTGATGAAATTTTCAGTTCAGCATATATAACTAAAACATTAAGTTCGCCCAAAGCGAAGCTTGGCAAAGTTTTTGTTAAAATTATGCAGTACATATAAACCCAACAACTTGGTGTAAAAGTGATTAAAAACCCTTTTCTCCTCGAATAATTCGTATGATTCCTTCGACTAACAAACTGCACACGCCAATTCTCAAGTATTATTGAAACGCAAACAGTTTTATGGGTACGTACCTATAAGTCTTAGACTTCGTACTTACAGCAGAGCAATCATAAGATATTTTGTTTCTCAAGAAATAACCTTCGTTATTATTCAGACTCGATTTAATTTGATTTTTAGTATGCAGAATATTAAGCCGAAGAAGATCCCGGAAGTAAATCCAAGTAAATATTGCTTTTCGACAAAACTATAGTTGATGAGAATGTCTATATCTGCAATAAAATTTCATTTAGGATTTACGAAACTTTTCGTATTTTTCGGTGTATGAAAAAATGTTTAATTGAAAAAAATTGACCCTTTTACTTGACGGTAAATATTTTACGATAACTTAATGTATAGATGTAGTCGTAAAATATTATGTACAAATGTTTAAATTTTTTCTCACAAGAAATATTCTTTCATGTTCTAAATAATGTTTTGACCGATTATATAAAAAGCCACCATAAATACTGTTATACTCCAGTCTTATGGGCATCGTTTTTGTATACTTTCATAGATCACGTAAGCGTATTCTTATTTCTTTTAAAGTCAATACAATTTTATTTAATATTTCAAATGTTTCTCGAAATCCATAAACGATCTATAATTGCTTAGTGTTTACATCTTGATTTTTATAGAGGAACCGATTTAAATCAATTATTTACTGGCTAATGCTTTAAAAAAATGTTATTCGTATATAAAAACATCATGCTTAGCTTCTAACAAACAAACAATTTTTCCCCGAAAGAAGTGAATCTGACAATTGCCTTTGCGTTTTCCTCTCATCCGCCTGAAAAAAAGGTAGCAGCTACGAAAAGAACCCTGTACCTCGCTGTCGCGCTCTCAATTGATTCGAGAGAGAGAGAGAGAGAGAGAGAGAGAGAGAGAGAATTCAGCGGCGGCGCCGAGAGAGTAAATTCGCTCGTTGAAACGAAATTAAGCCGGCCGATTGGATTAGACGTTTACGCGGCCGCTAATACGATTGCCGCCCCATCGGGTGGGTAGGGGTGAGGG
>UELV01178124.1:0-31216 GCA_900490015.1 Megastigmus stigmatizans | reverse complement strand
TATATATATATATATATGGTGCAGACTTGTTTTCGGGAAAATCGGTGCGCGCTTCTGACCTCTAGACTGGTGGGGCCGCGATAATTGACGGAGGTATAAGTCGCCAAAAAACACGTGCGTTATTATTAGTCTCCGGCCCCGAAATAAAGTTCCCGTCGCACGCGCGCGCGCCTATGCACATTCCATCGTTAAACACAATTAAACAACGCCTTCTTTATGTAATATATATAATCGCGCGTTTGTTTTTGATAAACTGGCGATCGAGACATGCGCTACATGTTATATAGCGAGCACGAATTAATGTAAACAATAAGATCGGCAACAATTATGCGTATATGTTTGCCGAGCTGGTTTATCCCGGTCCCGGGCGCCCGATCAATCCGAGAGATTGCAAGTTTTGCACTGGCAGATATATTTATAGAAGCCACGATGTTTACCTCGTATCTTGATTACTTAATGATTCCGACGCTCGTAGCGAATTAATATCGGGTTTCGCGAAATTCCGGCTTCTTTTTTTTTTTTGTTCAAATGTATAGGTCAAGTAAAGAAGATCGACAATAACAAAACGATCTCTCTCTCTCTCTCTCTCTCTCTCTCTCTCTCTCGAAAACGAAAAACAACTAAAGCTGCGGTGGAATCCCCAAAGTGTTACGCGTCCACGAAAGTATAACCACATCAGCACGTGCTACACTCGGGCTTCTGTAACGCGGTCGCGACGCAATAGGCGCGCGTCTGTCCGTCTGTGTGTATAATGTATACATATCGATTGTTTTATCGCTCGCTCGGGGGGCTGTCTCCAGACTGTCAACGCGCACCAGACACTTGTAAGATCCCTCGCGACGATTTTTATTGCGAACTACGGCGCCAGTCGTTGAGCTCCTCCCCGCGATATTCCTCTTTGTTGTTTTCTCTCTTCTTTTTTTGCATACCCGCACGATATTCGAACTTCGTTTCAACCCGCCTAAGTACATATATATCGTTCCAGCTGGTCTTCACGATTGGGATTTATTTTGTACAATTAAAATGATATCGCTCGGAGACGATAAGGTGCAGGCTTTAAACAGTGATGTCATGGCTTATACATTGTATATAATATATTATAATATATCACGCGAAAGTGTCCCGTGATCGGGATTGACCCTGACGTATACTATGCGCAATATTTATTAGCCGCTTCTTGCTGGATTCAGGCAGTTTTGGCTACCAGACCTATATCGCAAAAAAAAACTATATAAGACTAAAATAACTTTGGCGCTATATGTAACTAAATTTACATTGAGCAACTGGAATTGCGACCAACTCGAAAAGCCATAACAATCAACATCGTCTACTCTTACAACAGATCTTGATTTATCGTAGAGCGCGCGTAATCCGCGGTATAAGCAAGACGAAAAATCAGGTTTTCGGACTATTTCGAAAACGATATATTCCCAACCGTCTGCAAAAAATACCTTTCACGACTACTTAGCATATGCACAACAAGCTGCAGGAAAGCTGCTCCGCGACGATCTTTGTTTCGACGAAGGCAAATGCGAAGCAAAAAGGGGGGCCGCGACGAAAAAGAAAAAAAAAATACAGAGAAAGAGAGCAGCAGCAGCTCTTTCTCGCATCCTCGACGAGGTCGCGAGAGTTTCTTGATCTTGGGCAGAGGGCGTACACGCTCTTACAAGGCAGCAACGGAGCAGCTATGCGCGCGTAAACCGCGCGAGATATAGAGAGGGGAAAAAAAGGAAAGGCATCAGCGGCGGGTTCCTGCACGCGGATCGTATATAGGCAGTTGTGAGGCTCTCGCCCCCCGCCAATGGAATCCAGGGCTTTTTTCGCCTTCAGCAGCAGCTGTGCGTGTGTTCTCGGGCCTCTCGTATATACACATCCACCGAGACACGACTCGTAAAGGCCGTTGGCCGAATAAAGTTGGAAGCTCGGGACGCGCGAACGTCAGTTTGGTCGCGAGCGCCGATCGTATACACGCCGATTTCCGGAGCTCATCGTTGTCATCGTCGCCCCCACGAACGCGCTCCGCGTCACACT
The DNA here is from genome assembly GCA_900490015.1 of Megastigmus stigmatizans. Lineage (NCBI taxonomy): Eukaryota > Metazoa > Arthropoda > Insecta > Hymenoptera > Megastigmidae > Megastigmus > Megastigmus stigmatizans. The sequence continues at coordinate 29,185 of UELV01178124.1, read as the reverse complement.
TCGTGCGGTTGCTTCGCCGTATTATAAGCCCGGCAGGATAGAGGAAGTTTTCCGCTCTTTCTGGCTGACTTTTCGGTTCATAGTTTTGTGCTCGTTGACTGAGTGTGCCGAGAGATAGAGCAGCGATATATTGGCCAGAGAGGAGAGAGAGAGAGAAATGGCGACCGCCGAGTGTAACACCTTGAACTACGTTTTCCAGCATTCCTCGATGCTGTTGTCGGTAAATATTTTCCGAGGCTTTATTAGACTAGGCGATTAAGGTAGTTAGACTGATTCATCTCTCTCTTTCTCTCTCTCTCTCTCTCTCTTTCTGTTTGCTTTGGGACGTTTAAATCTTGAATAAATGAAAGCTTATTGCGAGCTTGTGGAAGCGCAGCCGAGTCTAATCTTTATGCCGATTCCTTCGATTATTAATCTCTTAATTCTTAATTCATTGAAAATACGTTATAATACAGACATATATATATGCGCTTTTATATAACTATACGAAGACATTCAGACCCGATTCCCCGGCCAAAATCATTTTCTCCGAAATTGGCAAATCGATCATCCCGGACCTCGATCCTTTGTCCTTAAACCGTCAAATACGAAAAAAAAAACTATCGCCGCCGGCGTTTAGCGCTCGAATCTATCTTTCTTTTTCTCCCTCTCTGCGCGCCGCGAGAGATCACTCGCCAATTCGGGCTGGTGCGTACGTGCCGATCTTATAGGCGCGTTCTCGTGCGCGTTTTCCCCTTGATTCTAAAATTAAAGTGCGATCGGTCTATACGCGATATAGAGATTTACCGACGACAGGTGTTATATATATACATATTGCAATTATGAATTTCGCATATAGTGTCTTTGTGTATAAGGGTCTGCTCGGACATTGCACCGCACCCGAGAGCGAGGCAATCGATTACGTACCGCTGCCGCTTGATTTATATATGCGTTAACGCGGAGTTGCATCTTTCCTTTTTTTTACGAGCCTGAGATGAGGTTGTGCTCGGCATACACGACGATTGAGAAAATATTGAATTCGATCTCTTTCGTTTGAGAGAGATTTACTTGGTGCGAGTATGTACGTAAACTTTATGCATCGATCGAGCGATAATTTGTTTCAGTTGAGCGAGACCTTTACTTTTATCCATATAGTGTGGCATTATATTTTATATAATGATCGAGTTTTAGAAAAATATGAATCATTTGGAATTTTGCATTCGATTTCTTTTGGAAACCGGTCTTTCCATTTTCCTCGATTCTCCCATTAACACGTTCGAATCCGCTCGCGAGCCTTGACTTCTCCCCTATTACATATATCTATTACATATAAAGGCATGTTATGTACATAATATGTGTAAGCGTTTGATCGATGCTAGCATTAACATTTAATATACGATTAGTAGCGCATAAGACTCGTTAATTAAGTCGTTATAACACATAAGCGATTCCGAAAGTGGATCAAACAAAACGATACGCTCACCATCGACATAATTTTTTCATAAATACTTATTTTATTATTTCCTCAGCTCTCGTATAAGTGTATTATGGAAATTCGAACCACAGCATCGAACACAATTTAATTAACGTGAACCGACTTCTCCAACTCGAAACGAACGCTTTATTACTTTTTTCTTTTTTTCCATCAAATGTTTCAATTCAAGGAGACTGTAACGGTGATCGGCGAACTTGTCACGTGCGAACGCGAGGGAATGCAGATCGAAGCGTATGAAATTTATGATTCACGTATATATATATACCATCGTAATCGCGGCTCTCTCGCGTCTTATCTCGACACACGCGAAGAAAACACATGGAATATTTTTCTCGCTCTCCGATATAGTCGCTCGTCTTTTTTTTTTTGTTACTGGGTCGACGAGCCACGCACAATCGCGCACGAAGCAGCTCGTGCATCCTGGAAAAAGTTCGCGAGAATCTCTAGTGCGTGGATTAATGAATTCTTGGCGTATAGGTGATTGGCAGGCCGCTATTTTCAGGCCGACGCGGACCGCGTGCGGCCAAGTCCGAGCTAAAAATAAAAAAAAGCCTTTATCCCAACGCTCGGCGCTTCTCCCTTTCTTTCTCGGTGTTTTAACGCTCGCACCTATATCTCCGAGGAGGTGATATAGAGCGCGAGCGGAAAGAAAATATGCTGTGCGTCATCGCGCGTGGAATTTTGGGAAAAATGTGTATAGGCACGATGTATATACAGCGATCTTTTGACGTCTTGACGAACCTATTAAAACGGAGCCGTTCTAAAGATACCGAAGGAAACTCGTGCGTCGCTATTGTTCCTATACTATTTCATGAAGCCACGCTGTCAAACGGTTCTTGGGTTACAGCGGCAGAGCTTCCAATTTAGAGCTTTATCGCTCGGTTTATCTCGTGAGAGAGTCGCCGCTTTTCGAAAAAAAAAATACCCACAATAAAGATGTTTTCCCGTGAAACTCAAACCACGTTCCAAGGCTCCTTCGCATATATATATATATATATACGGAAGCCAAACTGTAATTTTACATCCCCGCGTTAGTATATGTATGAGGAGGAGGCGAACGATTAATCGTAGCGCGCACGAATTGATATGTCCTTTGTATACGCGCGATGCTTCTTATCGTGCAACGCTGAATCCTTTGTTTTTCGCGCGATTACATAGCGTAAAGTCAAATAAATCGGTCTTGTGTATTTGTATTCTCAGAGCAATAATTGCGGACTACTGTACAGTAGAGGCGCGATTATCGCGATGTATCGTCTGTAAATAGGCACCAATTAAAGCGAGGCCGCAGTCGGTGTCTGCACTTCGCTTATACGACAATCCCTACACGCACCTATATTCTAAAATTCCGTCAGGAAATCGATTCTTTATAGGATCAACAACAATTGGCAGTTTAAAGTAATAACGTTAATAATCGCGCTCTCGTGTGGCACACAACTCGTTTTTAATTGCACGTATAATATCGCGCTAGTATATATATACACTTTTCGATTAGAGATATATTAATTTGTGTTTTCTCAAGACGGTATGTTCGACGCCTGTGCGAAAAGTGTTTAATTATCATTCATCTTCTTCTCTCTCTCCCTCGTTTTTTTACCCATAATTCAGCTTTATTGTGACACACTGTGCCGCGCGAGAGATTCGAATGTGAAATGAAGTAAGCGGCGATTAAAAAACATGATAAGGAGCTCGTCAAAATATGTTATTATCCGCGCGAGTATGGTTTCTTTTTCTATTTATATTTATATATCAGCGTGCGAGTGTTCGCTGCACGCACTTTATTCCTTGAATTATTATTTGCTTCGCGCACACATCATTCAAATAGATAACTAAAAATGTATCGTCGGCTGTAATTTATCTGCTTTCTTTATTCAAAACTTTCATTGTCTTATGGGAAGATTTTCCTGCACATTACAAGATGACTTCAGCGAAAACGATATATAAATTGGAAAAAGCCAAAATTCGAATCTCGAACGAGTTGTTTTTCTTTCTCCGAAAAGTTTCTCAAATTCCAAATCTATATAAATATGATGCAGTCGACTCAAAATCTCAACCAAGGCTCTTGCTGATCAGCTGAACCTTCCTTCCCGAATAATCCGGATGATCCAACGTCTCTCACGCCGCTCACTGCCCTTGGCTCATCGCTCCTTCCGCGTATAATACAAAGATCCGATGGAACTTTCGTTGATGAACAATTTTATTCGCGCGGTGGGAGCGAAGGACGCGTACTGCTCTCAAACGGAGGCTAACCCGATTATCGGATATCCGATATATATTAGCCAACCGCACACATACTCACGCAGGAATCGCTGCAGATGATCGTTTCCCGCGAGCTATGCGCTCTCCATCCGTTTTCCTATATTTTCTCGTTGCTGCTGTTGAGCCAGTCACGTAACTCGCTGTACTTGAAGCATCGAGGATGGCGGCTATGCGTAAGCGAGTCACTTTTTTTTTTCTTTTTTTTTTCTTTTTTGGCGGACGGATTATGTAGTCGACGCTTTTGTTTGTCTCGCGCTTTTGTATATATCGTTATGCAATATGGATTTAAGGGTTTCGAAGCGATTGATATGGGATTCGAATTGAAAAATAAAACAGCAGTTGAAGGAAGTAAACGCGCGCGAAAGAATTTAGTGCCGAAATCTAAATCGAGTTTAACAAATAGTCTATATGGTTAAAGTCGCGTTATGTAAAGTTTCGTCTGATTTCTGATTCCAGCGTGTGTGGAACTACTATATAATTTTTGCTTTAAACGATCGTGGACCAAACAGAATAATATTTACAGGCTTGATGTGCAGGGAAAAAAAAGCGCGAAATAAATAAATCAAAATGTTGATATTGCACTTGATGACAGCAGCGGCACGCGAAGAGAGCCAGTAAATTGACGATTACGCGCATTATGAATAATAGTTCCGGTTCGAACGAGCTCGCGCCGGATCGACAAGACAGATTTAGCATAAAATATTTGTGTTGATATGTGATAGCCATCGATCAAGCAGATATAATAACTAAACTGCGCGACTATAGCGCTGCGTAAGTAATTAATTCCTCCGCGCGAGCGTGCTGAATCGAATCAAGTTCACGCGGAAGTTATTGCATTTTAAAATTATGAAATATTCCGTTATGACATCATAAAACTTGCCGCATCACTTTATCTGACTGCTTGGCGCTAAACCGCGAAAAAAAACTTATTATTGGATATTAGTCTATCGCGCGACTCGTTGACAAAAAAATATTAACAGCTCGCTTATTACAATTCTCGTTACAAAAAAAAAATAAAACTACAATAACATTAATTAGAAAGAAAAGCCCACCGAAGCTCGCGACCGATGATCGAAAGCTCCAGCTCATTATATATATCGATTGAGAAAAGCTGTCCTCCGCAACTGCAGCGCTTATCATTATCGCGAAGCTCGTGCGTCCTCGTTAATTTCCCCCCATTGTTGTACCAGCCGCACGCGTATACTTACGGAATATCCAGTCCGAAACGTGCAAGAACCATCACGTGCACGACAAACGACGGAAATGGAAATTCTGCTACACGAGGGATGAATGAGCAATCGCTCGCTCGCGAGACACAGCTTTGAAAGGTGTCGACTTCGAGACATGACGGCGGAGTTGCGTAAAAGCCGCGCGATAATAGCAATACACTGCATGTTTCACTCGCGCACGCTTTTGCCGATCATCGAGTCGCGTTATTTTCCTATAACGTTATAATAGTTTATGGATTATATTAGTGACGGTTTTACGAGGCGTCCAAACGAGCGCTTCTTCAGCTTGACGAATTAATCTCGCATGCTCTTTTTTCCAGGCCTGTTATACACGCGGCATTTTAATCATAGAAACTTAATTGCCGCGTGTCGTTAATTAACGACCGATTGCGCGAGTTACCTAAAAAAACAAAAAAAAACAAAAAAACAAAAAAACCGACGTATACACGCGAGCAGGCAAAAAGTGTGTTTGTCGCTTGTACATATAAAGCTCGTAAAGCGAAAACAATGAATTTCCTCTCGCCAGCCTGTAACATCGTCCAAACTCTCGAGTTCCTTTCTCTCGGCGGCTAAAATTAATTGGCTGCGAAGCAACGATTCCTCTCACTTTATACACACACACACACATACAGATTAATCGCGATAGCCTCGACCTCTTTAACTCCATAATTCATCGCTCAACTAATTACACCCATCATCCCTCGACATGTGTGCTGCAGCGCTTCCTCGTTCCACGGCATCGACGACACTCCGGAAACAATCCGGTTTCTCGTGCAATACCGCGCGAAAATACTGAAAATAGTATAGTTAGGTGTAAGAGGATCGTATCTTATGCGGTGGCGGAGATATCGTGAGCTGTGTGTACGTGTCATTGAGTATATAGCGAGTCGCTCAGGGCCGATCGGAGAAGCGAGACATCGGTATGGAGACGGCCTCGCGCGAGACGCCGCCGCCCTCGATGCAAGTCTATATGCTCGTCAAAATCCCTCTTTTTGCGTATACATCACGCGAACCCGTGATAAGAGTGAAAGAACGGTTATTGATTTGTGTCGAGATATTCTCTCTCTCTCTTTTTTTTTTCTTCAAATTCTCAACATCGGAGCCGAAAAAAACACGGAATTTATGATGTTTATTGGCCGCTTCTCTCTCTCTTTCTCTCTGTTTCGCGAATATAATTTGATTGGTATATGAAGATGATGGGAGGAAGATGTGTGTGGCTTGTTTTTGGTGGTAAAACCTGCTGCGGCGAGTGCTTATTTATCGCGTCTACGCGCTTTTAAATAGCTTCAAAGTTTGTTGTGCCGAAATCGTTTTGTTTTTAGTTTTGAAATATCCACGTGTGCGCAAAGAGTGTCTCTCTGTGTGTGTCTGTGTGTCTGTGTGTGTGTGTTTCTTCTTTTCTGTTTACGAGTTTCGAAAATTCGAAAAAGACACACGCACTTGACACAAATAAATGGGATTATACTTACACGCTGGATTTATTGTATTATATACATTTCCAAGCTATTTTCGTGGCGCGAATCGTTGCTGAATGTTACGAAAATTCGGGGATAGCGAACAAGACGATAAGTCATCCGTTTCTTCGCGAGCATTTAAAGAACACAAAAGATGCTATTTAGTTTCAAAGCAAGCTACTCGGTATATAAGCTCCATCGGCTGCATTTCCAAGTTTTCTCAATTCTCGTGTATATAAAATGAGGTCAGTGTCGCAGCTCTAAGACAGAATTTTTCAACAACACGCCAATTCCAAACGAATTGAGAGCAGCGCCGAGAGAGACATTCAACGGCAAAGCCCCGATGCAAAACCAAAATGCCGCGCGCCTCTATCTATCCGTCGAACGATCGCTCGATCGCTCCCCCATCCCTCCCTGCACGCAAAAGAAAGCAAGGTCTTTCGATTCACAGCTCTCCCGCCGAAAGAGAGTTAGATCTTCTCGTCGCATCCTCCCTTCCTTATTGCCGAGAAACATATATAATACAGCGAGGGAACGAAGAAAGGGTGGGTGTATATACATGCGGGTATACAACATATAGGGAACCTTGGCTACGGACATTTGCACATAAATCGCGAGCGCGCGCGCGCGCCTCTGCCTTGCGTGGTACGCGTAGGCGAACGCATGTGCGACCGTCTCTCTCTTTCTCTCTTTCTCCACGTCGGCCTATAATTAAACTCGCATATATGTCCGAGGCTCGCAAAAAAAAACAAAAACCAGCGGGGCAATAATAATAAAGAGAGAGAGAGAGAGAGTCCTTGACGTCTTGCGATCTCGTACGCGAACTCGTATATATATACGCGTGCGAGTGTGTGCGTGGCGCCGTTTAGTCGCCAACTGCTGCTCTTGGGTTCGGATAAAAGCAGGAAATCACGCGGTTCAAATTAATTTTCGTATGTATACCCACACACACACATATATATATATATATATATATACATATATATAGAGTGCCACGAGGCGTAAACATAGGCATCGGAATTTACTTTTTATATATATTATATATATAAACGCGAACCTCTCGATCTTGGTGTATTTTACATATTATTATATACGGCGACCTCATGCGCCTTCCTCTCTGCCGCGCCTGCACCCATACTTCCTCTTTATCTTTCTCCTCGTGCGTCGATTCTGCATTGCAGCGACGAGCGCGACGAGAGAGAACCAGTCGGTCCGCATAATGTGCATCATACGTGCACAGTATGTATGTATACACAGCTCTTTGAGATGATAAAAAATAATGCAGCTCGTACATGTATATACGGATCGTGTTTACGTTTCCGATGCATTATAATGATTCTCTCACGCGAGTTGCTCGCAGGGATAAACGGCTATTTTTAGTACATCGCATGACCGCTAATTTATTAACGCGTACAGTGAGCCAACCTACAGAGCAAATCTGCATATTTCGTATAAAGCTTGCTTCATTGTTTGCCTTCTCTTTGATTTCATTTGACTTCTTTTTTCGATAATAAAACTCGAGAATGCGTTTCTTTTTTCCATCGTAATTTCTCTGGAAGACGATAAAGAAACGATCGTTAAGCGAAAGTTGACAAAAAAAAATCGCATAATCGATACGACCGCTCTAATAACTGTTTAGCTATTGTCGGAAACGAAAACGAAACTGTATAAAATTAGCGCGGGTCCATGCAACTGTACGTGTTAATCATAACCGATGATTGTTAAATGTCAAGCAGCCCCGAAATAAAGTCGCTCGCTCACCAGAACCCCCAACCCGAGCGCACTTAATCCCCAAAATTTATATGTCTATACCAATTTATCTTCTTTGTACATATATATATACCTTCGCTTTATATATAATGTAACTAACAAACACCGAATCTAAATCTATATTTATACAAAGCATAAAACAAGCAACACAATGAAACCAACACATGGATATGCGTAGTGTTTTGTTTTTTTTTCTTTTTTTTTAACCATATTATGTGCCCTTCTAGCTGTGCCACATAGTCTTAGAGAATTAGTCTTGCCATTTAGAGAATCTTGGAGATCTGTCACTATTTAGAAACCTTTTTGTCGTAGTTGAACACCAATACCCCTTACGAGCAATGTCTTTTATATGTAGAGAGAACGAAAAAAAAAGAGATTACGAATTAAGTTGCACCAAAACCGCTGAACGTTCAGCTTAGTCACTGCAGTGAGTTATTGAGCTCGATCGAAATGAATCGCGCGAGACGTGTATAAACCGATCTTTTCTATTTGCTATAAGAATTATTTGACGTGTGCGCGTGTGCTTGACTCACCGCAGGCTAAGGTAAATGTTTGAGGGGTTTTTTTTTTTTTTAGAAAATTTAGCAGTACCACTATAGTGTCCTCAAAAGCTGTCTGTCGAGATTCGAGAGTGTAAAACTTTCAATGCACTATACTTATCGTGGATCTTCGTCCAAATCGCTCTGCTTTCGGTATTAACAGCTTAACCGAGAAAAAGGCCATTAGCCAGCTAAATCTAACAGCCGTGTTTAACGAGCAGCCAGTGGAAAAATCTCTCGATATCGAATCTCGACAAGCCGCCCCGCGCTCTCAGCAATGTCGTATAACACACGAAACATCGAAAGAAAGAGAGAGGGAGAGAGATGCAAAGGCAAAAACAGAGTAAAAAATCCTAACCACAGCCTCCGTTCGGACTCTTGCAGGTACTGTCTATGAGCGAGGAGCTGAGGCGGGCCCTTTACGCCAACAGCGCGATATCCCTCGACGCCGAGATAATAGTACCGGACCTCGTCGGCACGACGGAAATACTGAGCGACGAGCACAGGGAACAGTTGTGCCGGCATCTGCCAGCACGCGCCGAGGGCTACCTCTGGACTCTCGTCTTCAGCACAAGCCAACACGGCTTCAGCCTCAACAGTATGTACAGGAAGATGGCCAAGATCGAGAGCCCCATTCTCCTCGTCATCGAGGACACAGAGGGAAACGTGAGTAACAACTATTATATATCTCGAAGTAATACCTATAATATATTGTCAAAGACCGACAATAGCTCGATTAATCCATCACTGTTTTTTTTTTACACCGCAAGCAACAAGTCAATTAACACTTTTTCATCGCTCTGAAAAGTCCATTGTTTGTAAAAATGCAGGTTAAATGTATAGAGTTTGATTCGCCGGCGCGCAAAGAGTGTGTTTATATAGTTGATATACAACATGCAGTCGGATGTAACCTCTAATCATGCGCTAATTGTCGCTCCAGTTTCTCGCGAGCGCCTCAGTCAGGGCAAACGACTAATGCAGCGGATATCTAACGATTGCAGGTGTTCGGTGCTTTGACCTCGTGTTCGCTGCGCGTCAGCGATCACTTCTACGGCACAGGCGAATCTCTGCTCTTCAGGTTCACGCCGAGGTTCCAGGCTTTCAACTGGACCGGCGACAATCTCTACTTCATCAAGGGAAACAACGAAAGCCTGGCTATTGGCGCTGGAGAGTGAGTTTCTATTCTCCATTTGTATACCTTACCTTACACTTAAAATGTCCTACACTTAAATTTCTATATACCTATATAAATTGAAACAAATTAGTTAACTAGTTTTAATAGTACATTACACAACTTGTGAGCGAAGGAGATTATCTCGACGAGGGGGAAGTTTCATCACACGAGTCGAGATGACCCGAGCGCACGTGTTGCGTACAAAGACCGATTATGTACGCGTATGCGTGCGCAAAATCGAACTTTGCACACTTGTGTAGCGTAATGTACTATTTCCACAACTGATCGAATATCAATTTCAATGATTTTTCTCCCTCATAAAAATAGCGGCAAGTTTGGCCTGTGGCTTGATGGCGATCTGTACCAGGGTAGGACCCAGTCGTGCAGCACTTATGGCAACGATCCCCTTGCGCCCCACGAGGACTTTGTGGTCAAGACACTGGAATGCTGGGCGTTCATATAGGATACGGCCCCGTTCCAGACATCGGCGAACGCCGCCGCCGTCACCGCTAACGCCTGCACCACGTCGTCGTCGTCGGCGTCGCCTCAGCCCAACAACCTGACCTGAACCGACCCTCACGGGTACGTTTTACTCCAGCGGCCGGCCGCCGTCGCAGCCGCCACCATCGCGCTCTCTCTCAATCTGCGCATCTCGAGCGGAGACGACCATTGGCCCGAGCGCCGCCGCCGCCGCCGCTGCCGCTGCGTTCTGTCGTCGTATATACATTATACACCAGGAGAGAATACGGAGGAAGACTATAAAAATCGTCGTCACGGTGCCGAGAGGAGGCTAATCGTTCGCTGGGATACACGCGCATATATGCTGTTCTTATTGTTTTTCCTGTGTAAATTCTGAGAAAGAGACAGAGAAGCTTAATTAGCGCGCGAGCTCGGCACTGGTCTGAGGAGAACACACGCGAGTCAATGTGAAACGTTTTATGTATACATACCGTTTTATTTTTGTTTCGGCTGATGCCCAGGCCGCACATCTCTCGCTTAGGGAGGCTGCGGGGGCACAACACACGCAAACACACAACTACACACACACACACACACGCGCGACACACGCGGAGGTTTGATAATAGACGCGCGTTCGAAGGAGGATATTTAATGAGGCATATAGGCTTTCGATGAATATAATATGTACGATGATGCTGATGATACTCTATAATCGCCTCGCGGAGATAGATGCCTCGACTCATAGACTTCGTTTTTTTTTTTGGATTATCGTTTAATTGTTAATTCCTCAACTCTTTTTTCAATTTAGGATATTTATTTTATTATATTATTTTATATACATGTATTGCGTTACCGTGGAAGATGAAAAAAAATACAGATGCTTTAGCTCAGCCCGGGGGTAACCGCCGATGATGATGTTTTTTGATGATGGAAAAGGGGGTCACCCAGCCGGGGGAGGGACTCAATACGACGATTGTTTTATACCTAAATACGATTGTTATTTTTTGAATTGCGAATAAGAGACGCGTGCGCGCGCGAGAGAGAGAGAGATTTAAATATAAAAAAGAGAGAACAAAAGAATTTAATAAGCTGAATGTGAAGTGTTTAGGATTTCGAGTGTGAACCATCGTACTATGAATGGAGTTATGGAAATTCGTTGAGACAAACTAGATAAAAAAAAAGGATAAATACAGCAATTGGCCAAGAAGCAGCTCCGTACGCTAATAAGAAACCGAAAAAAAAACGCAAAACTAACCGTTTGTTAATGTGTAGATATGTAGATAGTAAATGTAAATATATACATATATAATAATTACAACCGTGTTACAGTGATTAATTTTGAGCGCTATGCATATGGACGAAATATTGTTTACACCTACAAAATACAAAAAGAATATAAACATACACGAAAAACACATTCACACACGTGCAAATTATATAATTATTATATGTACGCGTTCAAAGCGCTAATGTTCGCGCATTTGACCAGTGTTTAGGATCTGAGAAAGAAAAGAAAACAGGTTATCTTATTATCTATTTAAGACGTTCATTAATAAAAAGTAAAAATAAAGATTTCACGGATTAAACAAAATGGTAATACGGTTACTGTTATTTCCATTTTATCATTTAAAAAAAGTACCAGTTCACTTGTACTCGAGACACACGACTGTTTCTCGAAGCATACTGTTATTGTTACGTTTCGTCGCATGCGAAGTAGTTATGTACTGTCGTCACACGCAGACTTTCGAAGACAATTCGTGCCCCGACATACGGGGCTCAGTTTATTGTTAATAATCACTTTTACCGAATCACCAGAAGAACCTTGATAAGAATCATGAAAATTGACTAAGCCAATTGTCATCTTGCTCACTCAAAATGTGTCATGTTCATTAAAAAAAAAATCTAAAAAATGGGAGAGCCTAATAGAAGTAAGAAATTGTAAGAGCAGTGCTGTCAAATACATATTTTCCTTTTCTAAAAAAATAAAAAAAATACATGAAAAATCGTACAAGTGTAAAAAAATACCTATCAAACATGAAAACGGATATAAAAAAAAATACAATTTTATTCGAGAAAATGCAGATTGTATGATGTTGATTTTTCTTTACTTAACCGAAACGTTGTACTTGTATGTAGAGACGCGTATTCTACGTACGATCGTATGCTAGTTTTCAAGTAGATGGATCGTTGCGCTAATTCCTATTGGCCCGTTAAGAACATATCCTCGCTAAATTTGTAATCGAACTGCGAGTAGCTTTTTCGAAATAAGAACTGTTGATCTTGGGACTCTTTGGAAAGTTAAACGATTCCTAGATTTTACGAAGTGATTTTTCTAAACGCGCGCTAAAATCGTTTTCAATAAAAAAAGTAATTAAAACTCACGACTAACATACGCACACGACGATGAATCACGTGTAAGCTTGTGAGGTAACTATTATAGCCGGTACAGCCTGAACGTCAAAAAAAATCACATCCGATTTGTTAAATAACAGATTTCATTGAACCGAGAGAATATAAACAACGGATTATAGATAACGACTCGATAAGTTCAAAAGAAATAAAATAAAATAAACAAAAGAGGAAACACTTCCAGTAGATGTCGCAAAAGACATGCACAGACACGGTTTTAACAGCGAGATTTTATCGGATTACAAGGAGATAACTAGACCGTTTTTGTAATAGCGAATTCGGCAGCTTGCTAGTCGTAGTGTGGATGAACATGCGTCGTAGCCCATAAATAAACGTTGATACAATTAGTTTTGTCTAGAAACGTATGCTTAGATGATCTAGACGTGCTCTTGTGATACCAAGCTGCTCCCCGATGCTTTATCGAGCTGCTTTTGAAACTTTTGAAAATCGGAAGGATGGATAACGATGAAAAGTAAAACGTATTCGTGATTTGGAATAGTCGATATATAATATATTAAAGACTACGTAATAAATTATTTCATATTTTTCCGATGGGGGAGAAAATATTTATAGGAAACCCTTTAGAGAGGTACTGCAGAAACGACATGCAATGCAGCGTTTCCCGTAATCAGTCGGGAGCACTCGTACATCTGCACAGCAAGAATTCGCGAGATAAAAAGCAAAACAAAAAAAATTTGATGAAAAAAAAAAGAAAGAATATCGTGTTACTGCCTCTAAGCACTGTAGAACGTAGCTTATCTAATGTGAATCGACTATAATTACGCGGTCCGGTCTATGAATCTGCTAAAGTTTTAGAAAAGTTTCTCTAAAATTGAGGGGTCTTTATGCAATAATGAGTTAAGCAAGTGTTCTGTTGACGAGTACTGGAAAGACTTGCAGTATATAATTTCTACATACTTCTTTCAAATTCACAAGTTTATCCAGCTAATGTTTCAACTTAATTTTTAATATTGTTCTTTTATTCTCTGAAATGTTGAATTTTCAACTTTAATTGCCAAAATTAAAATGTTAAAATTACACATCAATGAAGTTCGTATCCAACTCATCATTTCATTCAAATTCGTAACAGCGAGTTCTAAGAGAGATCTTTATTAAAGCCTTCAGAAGATAGTTTTTTCGTGAACACGTTTTTACGTTTTTTATGTAATGATATATAAAGGAAGTTTGATCGATCAACTTATAGTGTAATAAATATATTGTGCTGCAGGAATTTTTCGCTGAAATTCGTAATGTACACGCGATTAGTTAATTTCCAAAGATTTGCTTTTCTTGAAGAATATGAAAAAAATATTACTCCAGAAGTCTAAAAAAAAAAACAAAATAAAAACATAAAAAATACAAACGAGAGTTGCTAAAGGGTTTGGATTGCACATTCGCTAATGATCCTATAACCAAGTGATGTCATTGGACAACGATTAATGTTTAATCAATGTAATGTTAATGTTCGATGTTACCGAGGTGCTAAAAAACTGAAGAGGTATATAGCAATGGCTGCAACTTTAAAAAAAAAACAGCATATCGCTATTGGTCTCTATACTAGAAACACATTTGAAGGATTGAAGTTTCGCATTTTAGATCCTTGATAAGAACGAAACCGACAAGTGATAAAGATTGAAACTTAAAGTTAACGATGATGTTGTCAATGTTATTGTCGGAAGTACATACGTAATTTGGTAAATATTTATTGTTTGAAAAATACGATTAAATTAATGTTCACTTGATACACTACAATAAAATTAAACGTTGATCGTTCGTTTGTTTTTCAATTCGTGGTCAATTCTACTTTTGTTTACGGAAAACTTCTAAGCTTTAGAATAATTGTGATTTTGTAAACCAAAAAGAAGTAATTTGTTATTAAAAGAAAAAAGAGAGAATTTTTCAAATAGGTAAGCAAAAAAAAAAGTTTTTCAACGGAGTAGTTCGAGCCCGCAATCGTTTAATCGCAGCGAAGAGAACCTCTCGTACATTGTCAATTAGATTCAGACTGACTGCAGGGATTGAACACGCATAAAAAAGACACACTCGATGTTTCGGTGTTTCTAGGTCTATAGTCGTGTCGTGTCGTCGTCGTTCTATCTGGATTGTAGTAAACCAATATATATATACATATACACATATATATGTGTATATAAACATATATACACATAAAAAATATAAAAAAGTAACACAAAAAATCCTAAAGGAGGATGGTCGATTAAACAAAAAAAAACACTAGAAAGGATGAAGTAGAATCCGATTTCTCTACGAATTATAACTTCAACAATCATCACTTATATGAAGGAAGAGAAAAAAAAGAAATGCTGCGGCCTCGCCTATTTATGTAACTTGGCTAGATTGTTGGCTGAGGCGTTTGTTGATCCACTGAAATAGGCGAGATCTTGCTAAATATCAGTAGTTTCTCGCAAGCTATAGTTCAAAGTAATAAAACTAAAATGTCGAAAGAATAGGGTCAGATTATAATTATATTCACGATTTTCAAGTTGGCAGGTGCTCCCGAGAGTGTTTTTGCGGCCGACGTGCGGCTCTGCACGGGCAATTTCAATACCGAGATGTACACACGCGTATATTTGCAATGTCACCTTCGCGTTTTCTCTATTTTCAAAATTTCCAATGTATAATTGTTTTTTACGTTCTCGAAGCAAGTGCGTAGATAATCCCATACTTGAATTTACTTTATTTGTCATTATTATAATAAACGCCATTTAAACTTCATTGAGTAACATTTTTGTTCAACAAAATCGTGTAAACGTCATTTAAAAAGGTAAATAATTTGCATAAAGATAATATATATTACCAGATATTTCGAATCAAAGTAAAATAAAAGTATGGGAATGAGATAACATAATAGTTTGTTTCTTATGGTGTATAAGAATTCACGAATTGTAAATATTAAATTGATTATTATCAACGCTATATTTTAACTGGAATTCTCGACTGACTACTCGAATATCTTTGAACTTTCAGTTTTTTTTTCTCACAGCACTGATATTTACAAAAGCAGTTACCAAAAGCAGATGAAAGAGAAGATGAGGAAAGAATCAAGAAAGTGGCTCGAGCATACGTGAACAAAAAGCATCAACGTGCATCGCATGTCCGCACTTGTACACTATCGCAAATCAATCCCTTACAATCACTTCGAAATCGAAATATCTAAATAATCGTCTTTTATCTTGATCCGTACATATCATTGGGCAATAATGAAAAATTAAATAAATCGGTTATACTCAGTCGCATTGTATGTACCTAATATAGGCACGCGTTTAGTTGATCGAGAAACCTATGCGAGAGCCGCTTTCACCAACTTGAATATTATAATACGCCAGGAGAAAAGCTTATCTGGACCAATAATAAGAATTTTACACTTCTATAAAAAAAAGGAGACAAACAAACAAACAGCTCTACTTCGACTAAAGTCTTAAAAAAAAACGTATAAGAAAATGCTACTCTTTGCGGTAACGCGCATCTTTCTACCTCTGGACTACGAATACTTACACACTTTGTCGCTAAATAGAGAAAGAATAATTTACCAAAATGAGAGAAACAAAAAATCTATCTGTATAAGTGTTAGATTATCGATATAGAGATACTGCGTATTGTTGTTTCAAAGCAGATAATTGTAACCGATTGGAAGCGTTGCGGCGAGAAAGTTTAGCAGCGAGAAATTCGCTCGACTCTTCACAACGGGTGCCATATACATATAAACATATATACATTATACATACATTATACATACGTATAAATACGCATATGCGGAAAAAAAAGATGGTTATTTTCTTGGAGAGAAATATAACATAGCTATAACTATATCTAGAATAGTCATTGATACATCGTTGGAATGAAACAGTTTTTTTAATACTTTTCCTGCAGAATTGAACATAAGAGGCATTTAAGATCGACGGTAATTATAATCTTTTTAATATAGTAATAAACTAACAATTACCGACTAACGAAAACCTTAACATTATGTGTGTTCAGTTGTGCTAACACTACATCAATGTTTTCAACAACACGATATATACTTAAGATCAGTAAAAGAGTTTAGTTATTGTATATTTAACGAGAAAACAAAATAAAAACTGGAACCAATTATTTTAATTCTATTGTATATCAAACGTATGTATTACTTGTACTGCAATTATACGTTACAAGCAGAAAAGTATTAAAAATTCCAACCCCATATGGGTACCTTCATTAGTACAATGCAGTACAATTAAAGTTGACGATAGAGCACGAGGATTTCTCGCTGTGCGACAGGATTGGGAAGGCTTGAAGCGGAAATTCCAGCATGCCTGCACCACGAGCCATTAACAATATTAACACACTCAACTCGCTGCGCCGAAAACAATTGAATTCTTGTCAAATCTTTTTTCCGGAGAGCAAAACTCTCTCGACAATAAGCAAACCCAGCAAATGTAAAAGTGAACAATACCCGTTATAATACACCACACAAAAAACACAAGATATATACACACACACACACACACACACACACACACGATTCAATAAGTGTCCGAGCAAATGCATCATCAAAATGATTTAAAAAAAGAGAAACTATTTAAAGAAATTCTGTAAATAAATCGACTTTCCGAAGCTATAAAGAGATTTTAATAAAATGTACAGATAATGTAAAGAGAGAAACAGAGGATATATGAACCAAAAGTATATATTAGCCAACCATGTGCACAGTGTACAGAGATGAAAATAAAAAAAAAATAATGTACATGAGAAAGGGGCAGGGAGCTAGAAAGGGAGAGAGAAAGAGAGAAATATTTTATTTTTGTTTGTTCGGAAATTCGATTTAAGCCTATAATATATAAATGTGTATTATACACATACACAAACTATAAAGCTCACATATTTCACATAAAGAGAGAGAATAACACATACCTGTGCATAACGCGAGAGCAAAAGAATATTTTATTGCGTGCGACGAGGAAGGCCGAAAACGAAAAAATAATAAATATATATTAAAGGTGCGTGGAAGCGAACCGCAGCGCCAAAAAAATGATGATATATAAGCATTGAGTTTCACAGCTGGCAGTAAAAAAAATTTTATGTACAAAACATTTAACAAGCAACTGTATGTGTGGGTGTATATGCATGTATATAAGGAACCGCATATACGTATACGCCGATGTGTAGCACCACTTGCACGCATATGCCTATACGAATATGCGGATATTAAATAAAACAAAAATATATAGATTGATATATGCATAAGCAAAAGAAAACAAATTATGATTATATCGTATATGTGTATCCGCACTGGCGCGTGTGCATGAGCACATTCACAATATGAATGACGGATAATGCAGTTACTGTCTAAAAGTGTATTAAAGGCCCCTACGGAGCTCCAGCTACATCGCACGAATACCAGAATAACATTGTTCACATATCTGTATATAGATGCTACAAGCCGTTGTAACTCTCTGTGCTTCATAGATATAGATATATCAACAATGCTATTCTTGTATTTGTGCGATGTAGCTCGACCTACGTAGGGGCCCTAATACTTGTACTTGTAGACATATACGTACTACTATACAAACGTTTCAAAAAAAAAAGAAAGATGAGAAGCTAAACAGCAAAGGAAGACGGGAGAACAAAAAAATATTACATTATACCATGAAAAAAAAACACTCCCTACCCCCCAAAAAAAGATGATGAACCCGCGTATATTCTATATGCCAATTTCATGCGCCAGAAGATGTAGCAGCGTTTCTAGTTAACAAAAAAAACAGACGAAAAAGAACAGTCAATATGCCGAATATATTCATACAAAATATATTCAAGTGTTACTATCTTACACACCTTCATGAAAAAAAGAAAAAAAAACACACGCGTAGAGTGACGAAATTGTTAATTATTGACCAAGTACAGCTGGAATCGAGGGTGGAAATAAATGTATAAATGAAGTTTATTCCTTGGGGGGACGAAGCGTTATACGAGGATCGAGATATGTGAACAGTTTAGTAATGAAATAGATTTTAAAACAAAAATGAGAAACAATAAGTGAAGAGATCCTATTATGTGGGCCGCTCGTATTTGAATCGACGGACAATGCTGTGCGTTATATACATATGTACTGTATATGAAATGAAGAAAAAAATATATATACATAATATATATAAAAAATATACAGAAATTCAGGTGTTTTTCATTCTTCATCCCTTTGCTCACTTTATAGTTTGGTTATATATTAATTTATCAGTCGCCTGAAAATGTTTTATCATGGTTTGGCTTTTAAAATTTATAAATGCATGCACTGTATAAGTTAAAGTGAATTAACACGTGCAAGTGTACAAGCCTTTGTAACTAAGTGTATTATTTTATACTGTATAAAGTATACATTCGAGTATTACTACTACTGTCTAGATATATTAGAAAATTACACTCTTACGCGTGTTAAAAACCTTGGATTTTTATATCTGATACTTTTTTAAATAATTTTTGTTTTGTTCCAAAATCTTTTATAAGGATAGATACACCAATCTATATATATATTATTCATATATGCAAGATTGCAACCAAATTATAAAGTTATACTATATGCAAATATTTTACTTTAAAATTTTTAAACGGTAACAATGGAAACTATTATTTATATATACATTATTTTAATTTCTTTTTGTTCGGGAACATTATTATTCTACTCGAATAAGTAACTTTAAAATAAACTTTTTAATTTTTTATTATACCTAAAATCTTATCTTTAAAAATACTTATAGTATTATCTTTTTTATGATAAAATGATTAAACAACAAAGAGATATCATATAGCTATATAAGCTACTTACGCAACTGAATTATATACGAATAAATATACTTGTACTAATTTGTTTCTATTACATATGTAAATATATATATAATCAAATCACAATAGTGTTTATCAAATTCACATTTCCTATAGTATTTTCACCTTGAACTACAAAATCAAATATGAGTATATGACAAATAAGGAAATAGATTAACGTTAGGATGTGATCAGCCGGTACGTGCCACGTTACGCACGCCTGTATCCATACACGTGCTTTTCTATGTGCACTTTCTGTAGTTACCTGTTCTCTCAACCCAACAGCCCCTCAACAGTCCTCCAACTTTAGGCTCCTTGAATCATCCAAAGATGTCAGTTCAATTAAAAGATTAATCTTCCACAGAAAAGACCAAAAAAAAGACCGAGGGAAAATGCTGGCAGAGATAAAGATTTATTTAGTCTTGAGCGAAAAACAATATATTTAATTTTATGAATTCTGCTCTTGGTAATAAATGTAAGTAGTTTATAAAATATTTAATATTTATGCTTTTTAGATCTTATAACTAAAATATAATTTTTATGTACAGCCTCAAAACCACATCCAAGCGGTTCATTTGTAAAAATAAGATTGGTGGGTGACAAACGGGTGGCAAACGGGTGGCAAACGGTTGTTCTTGTCAGCATCGAAATTAATTTGTTGAAACAGGTGCACGAAAAATCAGTTCGTTTCAATGCGCAACGCATACATGCAAATGTTTTTCAACTTGTTTCAACCTTGTTCAAAAACATCCGCTTTACCCACTTTTAATATAATATACTATACGTTTTAAGTAACATTCGAAATTCGTCAAAATGAATTTTTTCTCTGTATCATCAGAGAGACTTTGGCATTAAAGTTATTATGTATTTAATATGGATTTCGCTCTACACTTTTCATTTTTGATTACCGAATTGATTAATATTAAATTAAATTTCTCTTCTTTAAGTAGAACAATAAATAATATTTATTTAATTACACTGTTAAAAAAAATATTTTAAGAACTCAAATTTCTGTTGATTCCAGAATTCAATGAATTGCTTAATTGATTAGATACGTGCGATTAAGAATAAACTCGCGGTGCTCACATATCCAACGAATATAGATGCTTATAGATTAAGAATTTACTAATATTAACGAATTTCGCTAGAGCAGAAGGATCGTAATCCGGAATAAAAATAAAAGAAACATTATATGATCCCCATGACCATTGAGGCAGGCGCTCGCTCGAGTTTGTGAAGAAATTTCATTGAAGCTAACACAATCAAGTGCATAAGTAGTATTTAGTTAGGTAAAAAACTATTTTTTCCCCTCAAATTTAAGGTTTAGATAAGTCTTTTTTCCCTCTAATTATACATTCAAAATGTGATTGTTAAAGAATATTTTTAGTAATAAAATACTGAACTCTAAAACATCGGGTTGTTAGGTGTAAAAGCTTAGGGTTTAAGTATAATTATATATGAACAGGTAGAGAAGAGTCAAAGAATCACTGTATGCCTTTAAAATTCTTATAATTATATAGAAAATCGAGTTTTTAGGTGCAAGTACCGAGGCAAGTACTGCAAGTAGAGCTATTAGCACTCAAGTTCATCAGCTGATATTTTTATTTATCATTTTAGGAATTATTGTACAAATTATATTTGTATTGGGACTTTATTAAGTTAATATTAATTTTTAATAAAATTTAGTCTACCCAAAATCAATACAATCAATACATCATTACATCACATTTATAGATATTAGTATATCTATATATGCGCTGCGGTGGCGCCAACAAGCGAATCGCTGAAAGTACTAACCAACCTGTCTGGCGTTTGCAGTGTCTGCCACAAAATTGTCCCCCCCATCGGCCATCGGCCCCAATCCCCCCATTTCCAGCCTAATTCCTACACAAAACACACTATATATATATATAGGAAGTAGGCTTCTATATATGCGTCTACCTATATTCGTTGATATCATTGTAACTCCACGCTCTGCAGTCCGCTCCGAGTCGCGTTTGTCGCGGCGGTCTGCGCCAGCAGAGATAAGGTTATAAGTGTATGGCGTCAAAATAGATAAAAAACATCACAGAGAAGATACTCGGCATTGTTCCATCTCAATAAGTATCAAACTTGGGTACGTTTTGGAGCGCGATGTGCAGATCACCAGTGAGAAGATGAAGCGTAATATAATCAGCTTGTTCAAGTTCCTGGCTCTCGCGGTTTTCTTCGTCTTTCTCACCACACAAATCTTCCGATTTATTCGTGGTCCCCGTCCTCACGAATTAACAGGATCTCGAGCGCCCTTGGTACAAGAAAAATCGGAAGATGGTAAAAGAGCCGATGTTGTACAGTCACCCTTGGAACAGGTACCTTTACTTTACAAATCTTTTAAATGTTCTTATCACTTTTGTGTTTACATACTCGCATTTTGTTGCTTTAAAGGTTATCGATGGTAAGATCGACTGGCACGATTATGAAAAGATTAAGGAAGAAGAAAGTAGAAGTGGTGTTGGTGAGCAGGGTAAATCTGCTACTCTTTCGCCGTCGCTGGATGATCTCAAAGAAAAATTGTATAAGGTAAATGGATTTAATGCAGCTTTAAGCGATGAAATCTCCTTGAATAGGTCAGTTCCTGACATCCGACACGCAGACTGCAAGAAGAAAAAGTACTTAAAGTACCTTGATCCTGTTTCAGTAGTAGTTTCTTTCCATAATGAGCATTTTAGTACTTTGATGAGAACATGTTGGAGTGTTATAAACCGCTCTCCGCCTTCTCTACTTAAAGAAATTATTCTAGTTGATGATGCAAGCACAAAAATTGAATTAAAGGATAAATTGGATCAGTACGTAAAACAAAATTTGCCTAAGATTACAATAGTAAGGTTGCCAAGGCGCTCTGGTCTCATACGAGGTAGGTTGGCTGGTGCCAAGAAAGCTACAGCTAAAGTATTAGTCTTCCTTGACTCTCATAGTGAAGCAAATGTTAATTGGCTTCCTCCATTATTAGAGCCAATTGCAAAAGATTACAAAACTTGTGTATGTCCATTTATTGATGTGATCGCTTATGAAACTTTTGAATACAGAGCACAAGATGAAGGTGCTAGAGGAGCTTTTGACTGGGAATTATATTATAAAAGATTACCTTTACTTCCAGAAGACTTGAAAAATCCTTCAGAACCATTTAAGAGTCCAGTTATGGCGGGTGGATTGTTTGCAATTAGTGCTAAGTTCTTTTGGGAACTCGGCGGTTATGATTCTGGTCTGGACATTTGGGGTGGTGAACAGTATGAATTATCATTCAAAATTTGGCAATGTGGTGGCCAAATGTTTGATGCTCCATGTTCAAGAGTTGGTCATATTTATAGGAAATTTCCACCTTTTCCAAATCCTGGGCGAGGTGATTTTCTAGGTAAAAACTATAAGAGGGTATCGGAAGTGTGGATGGATGAGTATGCAGAGTTTATTTATCGAAGACGTCCACATTTAAGAGCAATGGATCCGGGAGATTTAACGGAACAAAAAGCTTTAAGAGAAAGACTGCAATGTAAATCTTTTAAGTGGTTTATGGAAAATATAGCTTTTGATTTAGTTGAAGTTTATCCTCCTATTGAACCTGATGATTTTGCTTATGGAGAAATCAGAAATATTGGAGCTCCCGATCTTTGTTTAGATTCAAAAGGAAAAGGAAAAGATGAAGAAATCTTTGTAGACACTTGCCAGAAAGATAATCCAAAAATTAAAGGAGAACAAGAATTTCAACTAACTTGGCATAAAGATATACGTCCAAATAGAAGAGTTGAGTGTTTAGATGTTTCAAAAGGGGATGAGAAATCACCAGTAACTTTATATCCATGTCATGGTAAACAAGGAAATCAACTTTGGCGTTATGATGTTGAAAAACAATGGTTACTTCATGGATATGGGCCTAGATGTCTCGACATGAATCCTTCGAGTAAGAAAGTTTTTGTTACTAGCTGTGATTCTACATCTTCTACACAAAAATGGCGAATAGAACACGTTAACATGAAGGCGATGAACAATTGGGAAAATGCTGCGCCAAAAGCCAATCAGAGATTCGACTTTTAGTATTTTGTTTTTCAAAAAATTGCCATATTTTGTGACTAGTCATTGCTTTGAAGTTTGTAACGAAAAAAATTGTTGAATTTTTCTCATACAAAAAGAAAGGTTTAAAAGACTTACCAATGGTAACTTGTCATGAAAGTTTTTAAAAACCTTGAATGTTAGGGTTCACATTAACATTCGAGTGTGCAAGTGTGCCTTAAAATTATCACATCGAACGAGTACAAGATGCTGAATGAAAAGACTTGTACTATGTATTTAATACTAAATTTTGTTTTACATTTGTCTTATATGTAAAAACTCAATGTGATAAAAGAATCGAATTTTATTGTAATGATGTAGTTACTGTTTTTACTTGCTTTCTATATTTTCAAATGGAAAATCTTGTAATCAGAATATTTGGTTTCTAAAATTTTGTATCCTAGTAAAAGATAATACAGTTTTATCAAAACTCTCGATTTACAAAAGTCTGAAATCGTAATCAAGATTGAGGGTACCCATAAAACTAGATAATTTTATACTGGGGTACATATAATTATTTATGAATGATAAAAGAGCCATCTGTGAAAATTTTTAATTAAAGTATTTTGTTACTTGTTATCTCTTTTCATAAGTTTTTTAAATTTTATTCATGGTGTAGGAGTTAATAATTATGCCATTAGTTTATTAAAGGAGGTTTTGTAACTATTAGATTATCTTAGTATATCAGTACACTTATTTATTATGCACAAAAAATTTTTTTTATACTGATGCAAAAGATTTGTGTTAGTAAATTGTATACGTAATCATAGCAGTTTAAAATATCATAATACTTTAAAGATTGATTTGCAAAATTTATACAAAAAAAGTGCATTAATGTAATTTCCTTTAACATAATGCTATGCCGTTTCCGATATTATCCCATAATGATATTAATTAGCAAATTATGGATTTTATACTCTGGAAACTTCAAGGGCAGTAATTAGTATATAAGGAAAAGGAAATGAATTGAAAAAAAAAACATATCAAATATATACATATAGCTATATAATATACAAAATAGTAACATCTTAAAGATGAATAAATCTTACGTCTGTTCGCCAGAGCCTGTGCATGAACTGATTTATGTAATAAATGAAAAAGGGCTCTTGTAAATACAATAATGTATACATTTTTTTTTAAAAAAAGAACATGTTGCATTATCAGTGAACATGCAAGAACCTCTGTGATAGTTCTGTGAACTTGATAAAAAAAAATTAGAATGCAATTTCTTTTTTTACTTTGATACATTTGTGAGAGATCGTTTTATTTGGCGTGTCTTGCCATAGAATAGTATGTAATATTTACTATTACATTAAGTGTACGGTAGACCTTATGATTCCTTATTATTGTATAATCTTACGAAAAACGACTGGTTATGTGTAATATTCCATAAGTTAATTTTGTAATAAGCCTCTATACAAATCGTACAAGCCTTCTTGAAAAGTATTTGCTGTCAGAGTGCATCTGCTCACAGTAAGTTGTAATGAAGGAATTTACAAGACTATAAGCGCTCAAAAATAATACATTTCAACCTGACTTTATGTAGATTTTGTTTGGAAAAAATCATCAAACAAAAGCCAAAACTAAAAAGTAATATTGTCAATCACATTGCAACATATTTGTTCGGAAAACCCGATATAGAGCTTTTTGTCGCAGTATTGCGTAAGTATCCTCGTCGAAGACACGATTGTATTTGAAACTGTGCCAACAATTGAAAAAAAAAAAAAAATGTCGATTGTAAACTATTAATTTTAGTATATAATATTAACTTTCTCTTCAGTTACTTCATCATTTATAGTTCTTTAATTGCAAAAAAAAAATGAAATAATAAAGAATGTAAAAGAACTCGAGTCTCATTTTCTTTACTTTCAAATTAATATTCATGTTATGTACCTCCCAATTGTTGGAATAGATTAAGTGTGTAAAAATAGCTTAAGTGTAAGAAGAATGAAATAGCTTGGACGCACTTATGAAACTTTTTAATTAATTATTTATTAACAATAAAATCAAAATTACAATATCGAAAATATTTCTGTGATCATAATTTACTATAATATGATTCATGAACTACCATATTATTTGTCACTTGTTGAACATTACTACAGCCTAGAAAAAATCAATATCACTAATTAATATAATATACTGAAGACGATAATATAGAAATACTTTCAGCATATTAGAATACACAAATCTCAAATTTAAAGTAAATATTGATTAAACAAATTGAATTTAAAAGCATTGTTATAAATAAAGCGTTGATAATATGAAATAGTAGCATACCTGCTAGACCAAAAACTTGATCGATTTCTCGCCTCATCATCTCAAGTACAGCCCGAGCTCCTTTTTCGCCTCCGTAAGTCAAACCCCAGAGCATAGGCCTTCCGAGAAATACCTAGTCGGACAATTTAAATTATGATAAAATTATCCATATCGTAACCGAAGATTTATCCGTTAATACACGATTAAAACCCTACCATTCTCGCACCAAGTGCTAAAGCTTTTAAAACATCCGTTCCTTGGGTAATACCACCATCCATGTAAATTTCTACTTTGTCACCAACGGCCTTAACGATTTCAGGCAGAGCTTCAATCTAAAAAGTACAACCACATGAAAAAAGGTATCTTTTTCATCTCGAGAGTACGTAATTGTTTAAGATGGAATTATCATTTGCTACCGAAGCGGGTGTTCCGTCGATCTGACGAGCTCCGTGATTCGAGACCATAATAGCACTTGCTCCGTGTTTGACACCGAGAATTGCATCCTCTGCTGTTAAAATTCCTTTCAATACTATGGGAAGTTTGGTGACGCTGCCAGTTAATAAATGAACCATTGATAACTTGCTCAAAAACTTATAATAGATCCCGATTTTAACATACCTTTTAAGCCACGCTACATCCTGCCAAGTAAGCGACTCATCGAAAAGCTTGGCCGTGTACTCCCTCAGTCCCAGGCCCTCGTTCGAAGAATTCGCGAAATTGGCGAACCTGCGAAAATAAGTGACATTTTCAAGAAGAATGCATACAATTAAACGTTAATGAAATCATGTCGTCTCAAAATAGGCACCTCAAATGTTGCGGTAAAAAAAACTTGTTTCGTAACTCGTGCCTGCTATCACCGGATATCGGACGATCGACTGTTAACACCAAAGCTTTGAAACCGGCTCGTTCCGCTCGCCGGATCAGGCCTAAAGTGACATTTCTGTCGATGTAAACGTACAGCTGAAACCATTTGATAGCTCCCGAAGCTGCTTTCGCTACCTCCTCGATGCTACTCGTTGAAACAGTGGAGAGAATGAATACAGTTTTGGCTGCTTCTGCCGCTGCAATGATTTTATTTTCTCATGTGAACTATAAACATATATAACTATATAAGTCTCCTACTTATGCCTGAGAATCTCTTTTTCTCTTTTGAAGAATTAAGGGGTTATGGAATTTATGGGACATCGCATTTATTTTGTTTCCTGGCGTAGGTTTCCCGGCTTTTAACAGGTAATTTCTGGGATCGGTGGTACCTCCACACGTAGTACAGGATGGGTAATGCTAAAACCACTTGAAATTTTGAAAGTACACCGATTTTATGTAAGTAAATTGTAAGGTCACAAGTGTCACAAGTGTTGTAGCTTTTAAGATTATGGTGTCATTGAGATACAGGTTTATTGAATTAAAGGCTTATGGGGTTATAATGTTATGGAATTATAGTGTTGAGGAATGTTACTTTTATAGATTATAGGATTATGGGGTTATGAGGTTAAAGAGTTATGAAGTTCATAAGTAACAGTATTTTGTTGTCTAAATAGCTTGATTCAGGAGATTATTTAAGTTTTACAAGTCGTACTATGATATTTTATGATTGCCTTATGAGATTATTAGTTTATTTCGTTTATGAGGTTCAGGAGATTATTTAAGTTTTACAAGTCGTACGATGATATTTTATGATTGCATTGTGAGATTATTGGGTTATTTCGTTTATGGGGTTTGCGGTTATGGTTTTTTTTTTAAAAACCACTAGAATTTCGAAAGCCTATGGTTATACGAACATTTTAAGCCTAAAATCAATTTATATAGTTGCTCCAATTTTTGTATGGGGGGGGGGGGATTACTTGACGCGGATCGACACATATATATCTCAATTTTAATGTTCATAGGTGATTTTGCATTACCAAAGGCTTTAACTATTTAGCAGTGATAATGTATATTATCTTTAGCATTACATTAGCCATGATATCTATTTTCGCGTGAAAATTGAAGAGCTGATAATATAGTAAGATTATAGAAGCGATATAATCTAAATTGTTACTACAGGAAGAAAAATAATAAACTTTATTTAATAAGGACTAAGATTAATTTTATAAATTGTAATTTTCGAAGGTCTTATGGTAATATCATTCCATATCTTCTTTCGTAAAATATTTACACGTGGATGTGTTGAATTGCGTATTAACATTATTTTTTTTTATTATTCAAGCGAATGTTGAAACGCAAGTTTAACAAATATAAGTATATGGGCATTGAAATACTTGTGTGCATGTGCACGTATTGCGTATCTACATATAGCGTTTCAAAAATTATCGATTCGCACCGCCTCGAAACTGCTCATGAATTAGGATTTCGTTCAAAAAGTAAAGAATTTAATATCAAAAGAACTAATTGTAAAACGGATTGTAGGGAATTTGGCAAATAAACAATTATTTTTCCATAAGCTGTTATAGTTTATAATGCTTGTATAAAAAATTACCTTTGGCATTGGCGCATTCACCATCGGGATGTGCCATTCTTTGCATCGCCGTTGGTGACACACCCAGGGGCATCGAAACCTTCTCCCCGAGTACCGTAGTACTTATGTCCCTTTTTGACACATCTCGCAAAACCCGTGGTCGTATTCGAATCCTAAAATGTGTAGTTTTTGTGTGCAATAGTACACCGAACTTCAACTATATTATGCATCTTATAAACAAACTTATGTTTTGCGCAATGGAGAATTTTAACTTTGCTTTTGCATTTGAGAGCGCGTAATGTTATTAATTTCATTTACACATTTTATGACGATTGATAAACAAACGTTCGATTATATCTTTAATTGTTTACGCAATGAGTTAGAAGTCGTTTCTTACCTTTTGAATGCTTCTCTGTTCCATTTTAATGTATTTTCTTCTCCAGCTCCACTTTTGTAAAAGTCCCTTGCTGCTGGAGCTAAATTGTTTAGTGCGTAGATTTCAAAATCTTGAAGGCATGCGAATTGGGACATCCTCGAGCTATGTTAAAATTTGTTGATTGATCAGAAATATCTCTTAAATTTTATTTATACATATTCTTAAATTAAAAAATAATATTTGAGGTTGATAAATTATTTCTTATATTTAGTAGCGTAATTAGCTACGTTAAATAAGGCCAAAAAAGTCAGGAAAAGGAAGCATACAGAATAAAATAACTGAACTCAATATCTGTGATTATCGACGTGTTTATTGTTTCGTGATTTTACGTGTATCGCGGCTCAAGATACTTTGGTCCCGTAGAGCAAGAGCCAA
>UELV01178121.1:0-35039 GCA_900490015.1 Megastigmus stigmatizans | reverse complement strand
CATATCGCAATAACTTTTAAATTTCTTCAATCGTCAATAACAGTCGCGAGAATAACATTATTCTAAATTCAGAATAGCCACCAATTTAGATCCCATTTTCCCATCGCGCAAAATAAACGAGATGCGAAAATGTTAGTACTAAACGAACGAACTTTATACATGTACAGCGATGACCCACATGGACAAGCTGAAGGTATTTGGCAAGGCGATCAGAGTAATGCTGAGCAAGCACCAGACCGTTCAGTTGCCGCGCGAAGGCCAGCCTGATGCCGGTCTGACCAAGGACTACACCAATAGCCCCCTTCATCGCTTCAAGAAGCCTGGCTCAAAGAATTACCAAAACATTTATCCTCCAAGCGCAACTCTGCATTTATCAAACATTCCGTAAGTTGTACTTTTCCTCCCCTCTGCTTTAAATACTTACTGCACTTTCTTCAGTTCACAATTTTTTGCAAATATTTCCAAATTGCGCTTAATGTGAATACTTGTTATGTCTAATGTAATGTTTTTATTTATTAACAGAGCTACCGTAACCGAAGAAGAAATCAAGGAAGATTTCGAGAAAAATGGCTTCACGGTCAAGGGATTCAAATTTTTCCCTAAGGACAGAAAAATGGCGCTCATCCAGATGGCCAGTATGGACGATGCTGTAGCGGCTCTAATTGTTAGTATCATCAATGTCATATATTTCCAAATACGCTTAGAATAATTACAAACATATTGTTTTACAAATATTTTACTTTTATTTATAGAATCTCTGATTTCTATGTCTATTTTGATCTAATGATTATTCTTATAATTTTTCAGAAAATGCACAACTTCCAGCTAAGCGAGTCTAACCACCTGCGAGTTTCTTTCTCCAAGAGCAACATCTAACAAGACAGACCACAAGCCTACGAGCCGCAACAGTGGTTCCAGCCCTATACCCTCGTCCACTATTGGTACCCCAGTGCCGTACACGACTGAAATGGGAATATACATTTAACCTCATTACGCCCGACTCAATATCGACGTATATATATAATAATAATGCGCATGTATCAACTCGGCTGCCAAAAACCTAAAACCGTAGAAAGATAACAAAATGCACCCACGACCAAAGCTTCCACGAAGGGAGATGAACAAAAAAAATTAACAATATACGCAAAGATGACTGGGCAAGGATCGTAAAGGTGTTTCGATGCTGAAGACACACGCCTACCGCCATACTTTGAGCATCGCTTTCGTTAAACTTTGTCGTGTGCATTACGGTGCGTGGGCTTATTAAATATATATTATTTTTTTTGTTTAAAAGAGGGTAACAAGCAAAGGGCTGAGAATTGCTATGATTTCAATTAAGGGAACGACGACCTCTAGGCTTCCGCGAGCACACACAAGCTGAGAAAAAATAACAACAAAATAACAGACATACATCGTTCCTAGCCGCGATTTTTTCATCCACTTTACTGAGAAAGAGAAAGAAAAGCTGAAGCCAGAGTAGTCACACCTCTACTCTCGTTCCGACCCTAAATCTCGCCCGATGCACGATTATCTTTTTTCGAACGATTTGAGAAAGAGACAAACTTGGGATAATGAGCATGATGAAACGACGGGAGAAAGTCTTGAAAAAAGAAATTATGCAGGGAACGAGACATAAAAAACAAAAACAAAAAAAAAACAAGGCGAACGTGATTGTAGCGAGACGATGCGGAAAGGGGCTTCAACTGACGGTCCTCATTCTTGTACAGAATTTAAACAAACAAAACAAACAAATGAAATATAAATCCTAAGATATATTATATATATTTTACAAGCGTGACACGCTAGCCGGCCGATATGATATACGAGTCACACGCATGCATGTACGTCTTCTCGGATTTCCGTTAAAGGTCGGCAATGGCACTACACTGATGCATAGTAGGAGTTAAGGATTTTTAAAATTAGATCGATGCAGGCATACAAAAAAAAAACAAAGAAACGAAAGAGAACAAGAAAGAGAGTGAGTGAGCTCTTGTAAAAGCGGGAAGAAACGAGCGCCCGACGATCGACTTGTAACAAGGAAACGAGGAAATTATGATGTTAGAATTGCCGAAGGGCTATAGATTATTCCAGGCGAATAATCGTCGTGCGCTCGTCGCTTTCTCTTATCAGCGCAACATGAGCGTAACAAGTAAGAAAAGAAAATAAAACCTTAGCCTTTAAGATTTAAGAAAGAAAAAAAAAATTAAGAATTAAAACAAAGCCAATGTCACGGGACCCTTTGCAGCTCTTGCGAGGTGCTATTTGCGCGCTTTCTTCGCTGCGTCGCGATGCGCTCCGGATTTTTGACGATCACGGACCATCGGATGCGCTGGTAGTTTGCCGAAGTGATTTTTCATGTTGGTCGCTAAGCGCCGTCGATAGAATCTTGTAATTCTTTCCAACGATCGAGTTCGGTTCTTTTTTATTTTTTCCTGTGCTTTATCAGCGTATACATTTTATGTTCAAATGTACGAGTCGGTTGTCATCCGGATGAATTTGACGAAATACAAGGAGACTTTTCACCATTTTTTTCCCCTTTAAATTTTATATATGTACGAAAAGCATTGAGC
Organism: Megastigmus stigmatizans; assembly: GCA_900490015.1. Lineage (NCBI taxonomy): Eukaryota > Metazoa > Arthropoda > Insecta > Hymenoptera > Megastigmidae > Megastigmus > Megastigmus stigmatizans. Next base: position 32,469 of record UELV01178121.1, on the reverse strand, counting down.
GGCGGCGAGTTTGAATTTGTTAGAAAAAAATGGATGCAAAAAAAATTGAATCGCTGATAACGCAGAGAATATTATTGAAATAAGGTATTCTCTTTTCACGAGTCTCGATCCTTGGTTGATTCAAGATGGAGGCAGTAGCGTTCCGTTTCTGTGTAGTACAGATCGTTGATGGTGTTGTCTGTTTTTTTTTTTTTTTTTTTTTTTTTTTATAATTTTTAACTCTTCTGTTTTGACGATAAGTATTACATGACACGCACACTAACCATAACATGCCCAAGTGCGCACAGTGCAGGACTCGAGACACTCGATATACAACACAGAACGGACAGAACGGATTTTGAGCGAAAGGGACGACACACCGATGCGAAGTGAAAGAACATACAGTTTCTTAGTTTAAGTAGATGCTTAGATACATAGATCTTAATCTAAACGTAAATCCTTAGTAAGTTTAAGAAGGAGGAGGAGGATAAGGAGGAAGGGAAGATGTGAGAAGGCGTAAACGTTGAACGTTGAACATATCGCATGTTGCGAAGCGCCTGTTTACTATTATCGGTTTATCATACTTCTAGAGCCTAACAAACATAGCTTAAAGTAATAGAAACGTCCGTTGATTTCTACTTATCTTTCGAAAGAGCATGTGAAATTTCACATGCATTTTATATCTTCGAATGGCAAAGTGTTCGAAGTAAAGAATAAAACTGAAATCGTAAGCAGAGCTTCGCAACGAAACAAATCCTCGAGGAATGTATTAAAAAAATATCGCTAGGCTCTAAACAAATATCAATAGTTACTCGCGATTAATATTACGCGGCTATCTATTGTAGTCAGGACATAACAATTTCGACGAGGCGAGATCTCGCGGCGAGAAACTCTCTGATTTGGTCTGAATCGACATGATACAGAAAATGGATAATAGAAAACAGAAAAAAAAATAATACAACATGAACATTGACGCATCTGTCGGAGTCAATTAAATTCTAACGATACATACATTAGAAAGTGAGACTGCGAACGAGCGTGAATGAGCGAGAATGTGCTTTGTTAGTTGAGCGTTTAAGGCAGAGATATGCAAGGCAAGATGGTAAAGAAATTTTGCGAGATATGCTGCTGAAAAAGTAAAGCATTAAATAGACAAATGATGTCACACAATCAAGCGAGTGCCGGCTCTTAGGAGAAAGTGTTTATGGTTAGGAAGGGACTAGTTTGTGCCAAAGTAGGCTAGATCTTAAACTTTTAGGCAGAGATTACCTTTAGCTGAGCATTCGAATCGTCAATCGAGTTTATCTCACAGTGATTTTAATTGCTGTTTTTCTTCTAACAGTTATCCTTAATTGTTTTAATATTTGGTATTAAAGAATATATTCAATTTTTATATTTCAAAAATGTCATTCGTATAAAGGTAAGAAAAGAAATTGTATTAACGGGTTAACCGTAAGCATATTTTTTCCTATGAATGATTAAATATAGTTTTAGATTAAGACAAGTAAAAAAGTGATGACTCGATTCGATGATTTGAAATGTTGGAAAATTGACCAATGGTAAGGAAAGTAAAGAGTAGCCGGCATGAGCGAAGGGGCCAGTCTTTGCATCCTCTATGATCTGTCTTTCGAATCTCTCCAATGGCGTCGTTGCATCGTATTGACTTATCAAGCTGTAAGATTTTTCTTTAACTTCTTCTCGTCTCACATGAATACAGAAAAATACGCATTGATTAAGACTTATAGTATTATTTTCTACTTTTTGAAAGTATTTTCTTATGAATCCTAAATCTTGTTGCTTTTATACATTGATATCAAGCTAAGAGTATCAATTTCTTCACCTCCTTCCTCCTTCTAAATCTATTTTATTTTACACTTTTTCACTAAGTTTCTCTTTCATAATTTTACGTTAGCATTAGGATAATCGAGTATTATGTAATTTTGTATCTAGTTGCCCAGTACATACGACAGTTTTGCATTCTTTAGCCTAGAGCTCATTTCATGTTCTGCATTCGACTTGCATACACGACCGCGACGGGACTTTATATTTCTTCAGCTCGTTTTTCTCTGTCCTTTTTTTATATCACATTTTCTCGCGTGAACGAGTCTTCGTTCAACTGATCTGCCAAATTCGATGAAATGACAAAATAAAAAAGTATATAATAATGACCAGAATTATTGCTCTTGCCAGCCATGCCGTTCTTTTAGTAAGCAGCGTTTTTCGAGAAAGGAAATGCACAAATACAAACTTCCATACATTTTACATCGTAATCGTAGTTTATTATAATTGCACAATTTAAAATTAAATAAATCTGTTTTTTACTTGTAAGTGAAACTTATTACATCAGCATTTTTTAAACTGGTGATATTGGAATTTCTTTTCTCGTCTAATACCCAATGAAACGTGCATGGCTTAAAGGACTATCACATTTAGCTGTGTTGAGGGGGGCCGAGGTGAGGGTTGGGATAGCCAGCGCTCGCTACAAGGTGTCACAATGATTCGGACTCCATTGCTGTTTTGTGCTATTAATTAAAAAATCTATAGTTTCAAATGTTATCTTAAAAAATTAAAAAAGCTGACGCAAGTTAATATTTTTTCACTGAATGCAAGCCATTTGCATTAAAAAATATATTAACTTTCGAGTCGAAAATTAAATAATGGACCTAAAAGAGAAAATGAAAACGGAGTCCGAATCTAGCCACGTAGTAGTAAAAAACAAATGCTTAGCCTACAGAGCGTATAAATAAATATTAAAAATTAAAACAAAAGTATAGAATATATTATAAAGAAAAATAAAGAGTAACAAGACATTCATAAGTGGCAATTTATGCCCATTCACGTTTATGATACGTATATACATAATCTCTATATATTTGATATATTGCTGGTTTCGCGACAAGGTGTCCAGTAAATAAAGTACGCGAGTGGTTGCATTATGACGTTCTATTTTTTATCAACAAAAATACGATGAATGACTTGGGGATTATAGATTCGATACAATTAAAAAAAAAGAAAATTTATGTCCAAACCCTTGATGCCGATTCGAGTTTTTTTTATAACGTGCAAATACATTGAAAAAGTTGAGATAAAGTATTTCATATTTATGTTATATTATGAGCAAAACAAATATAAATGATTCATTTACGCCCTGACAAATATTTAATGTTTTATATAATCGTGTAATATTTTTAATTACAATTGTTCAACTTTTGATCGCGGTTCAGGTTAATATATTTAACATATTAAGATAAAAAGAAATATAAAATGAAGGAAAATTACGGGTCTGAACCGCCAGAGATGAATAGACAAAGTTTCTAAACCACAGGGTGAAATAATTAGACAAACCATTAAATGAAAAAAACAAAACACATTTAAAGTGCGTGAAAGTTGATAATGCATGGGGCATGTGAAAAAGTGAGAGAAAGTAAGCGCGAAAGGAAGGAGGCTCAAACTTCAAGATGAAAATGAGACAGACACGCTGGTTTCTCAGTCTCCTTTTCCCTTGTCTGCCCAGAAAAAACTCGGCTCAGTTTTTTTAAAAGTATTGCTTAAGAACTTGCATGTATTGTTTTACGATAATTTTACGTCCATCTAATATTTTATTCGCAATCATTCCGGATTTTTACTATTTTTTATCAAGATAAATGAAACTATTCACTTCATTTCAATTGGAATCACATACTTTTAACAGAACTGATCGAGTTTTGTTGTTTCAAAAAAAATTTTATCCATAAATTGAAGCGATAATGTGACGCTAAACTAAACTATTTGTATGCAGCAGGGAAGAGCGTAAACAGTTAACATTGTTTTAAGATTCTTTTATTTTTCATTAGATCAGAAAAAGAATGCAAAAGTATTAAACAGCGAGAGGACACCTTCGGAAAGGCCGAACCCCCTCTTAGAAAATGCAAAAGTAAAATTACATCGTCGCGGGGTAAGAAGATTTATCTAGGTAATCTTAGACAGTAGGTGATATCGTAGTGATTTAAACGATAAAAAAAAGAAAGAGAATAAACGTTCGTATAAGAAAAATAATAGCGTCTTCTAGACTCGTAGTAGCTCCTTTTACACTTAATGATAATAGAAAGAAGAAAAAAACAGATTGCTCCAATCACTATATGTACAGTCAAAATGACAATCACTCTCTCTATCGACAATTGACAATGGGGAAACTCCCGAGCTGTTTCCAAGCTGCCACGCACGAACTCTGTCCACTCCAGTAAAACATTCATCGTTCCGTTTTGTCGTATCTTTTTATTTTTCTGTAAATCACTTAACTATTCTCATATAAGAATTGTAACTGCGCTCGAGATTATTTTAGAATACAATTTTTTGCGATAACTGAGAAGAACAAATTGATTGCCTTGGCTGCTTTTTAGCACTGCCATGTTTTTCGTGAAGTTATACAAAACAAAAAATATGTTAACAAAACAGTGATATATGCTTTGAGTGAGCGAGGCAATTATTTTTCTCTTTCTTACAAAAGCGTAATTAGGCATTTTCAAAGGTCTTACAGAGACTCCTTTTGCGAATGATTGTAACACGGGCATATCCAGGCCTTGTTCAGTACAAAAGCAAGCTATTCTATCGTGCGTTTTCCACATCTCGACACACTCGTCACTAATTCTATTTTATCGAGAACTTGACTCTTTACATTTTTCTTGGCTTTACTTTTAAGTACGTGAGAAAGTCGCTAGATGTTTTATTGTTTTAATTAGACTATTTTTAATAGAGCTCCTTTAGTAATTGTAAATTTATTTCAAATTGTCATATACTTTTTTAAGCCAGTGAACAAAATTAGAACTACAACAAAACTGAGTCACAGAAATTGTGATAAATTATTCTAATTTTTTTTTAATGTTTTTAAGAAGCTTAAGTAAATGATGAAAATGTATTGAGTCTAAGCGCCTTCAAAATCAAATAACTCTCTTTCTTCGATACCTTCCTATTTTACGAATTAACCGAAGTAATAAAATCGATCTAAAATATTTAACAAAAATGCGACACCGGTACTGGGCCAGGAATTGCGTTGCAAGTCACAATCAGCTCGGCTCCGGCAAGACAAATCATTTTTTTACGAAAAACGAGAACAATTGTCAGAGCGAGCGTCTTAAAGATTAAGCTCCTTATAGTTAGTTGATTAGAGATTAGTCGAACATCCGGAACGAGTAGAGAAGAAATAAGCAGTCGTATGATAAAACTGTACGCCGACGACAATGCGAAAACTTGCGTTTTGTTTTGTTTCTTTTAATGAGATAAAAAGAAAAGAGTCTGTTATGTAGGACCTTTGTCAATCGGCCGGAGGTGCGACACAGCTAGTTTAGTTTCAGGAAAGCGTATAGTTTTATGATAGCGAATGAGAGAGCGCCAATTTTTTTACATCCTCACAACTCATCAAAACACTCAAATGATACACACGTCCGTACAGTCGAAACACCTACACAATCCTAGCGAACAGAGCTGCATAGCATAACGTATGTTTTTGCGATCAAATAGTAAGTACTTTTGCGATACTCGTTATACTCCAATGATTATATCGAGTAAATTCGAAAAAGAATTTAAAGTTTGACAGTCTGCAAATATAACTTATGCTTAGTTCTGTCACTTAAGAAAGACTACAGAGAACGATTGCAAGAAAATTATCGTGATAGATATCTCATACACGCACTACACACACACACACGACTATAATTGAAATTCAATTTCGTCGAAAGAAAATCTATGACGGACTTGACGAATATTCACACAACGTCTTTGATCAATCTTGCTTCAAGACTTTTCATTCATTTGTTCATTCGTTCTTACATTCTCTACCTGTGCGATAATTAAACGATAAATTTGGAGGTTGTTGACCGGCAGTTTTAAAATCTATATATTTTTAACACCTTTATTTCTACTTGTTTGCAAATTTCTATTTCTCTTTGTTTTTATCAAGCTGTCCATATTTGTCGTTTACTGTATCACATACGTAAAGCACCATGCTACCTACTGTCAAACACTATTCACTGTAACACCGCTATTACTATATTTCTTTTTTTAAGTTAAAAAACCACTATCTTTACGCTATGATTATGGTTACTGTTATAACTATCACTATCATCATATCTTACTATACTATAACTTTAACTAAAACTCTTATTTTTTATCATTACTCTATTATTTAAAAGCCAATAAGCATGTATCCGGTGACTGTCGTTGTTTCCCTAAAAGCGAAGCGAGGAAAAGTTTGCTTATGATAAGGTCAATATTTGTATCATTTATTTATCATACGAACTATTTTTTATATATTCACACGATGAGCTACCCTGATCTGTGTGCGACGCACCAACTACGAGTTTTTTTTTCTTTTTTTTTTATATGCATTAAAATGAAAAAAAAAATGGAATAAAAAACAACTATATTGTGTAAGCCCAATTTGAAACAGCGTTTGGCCTTTATGCGCGTGCCTCCATCAGCGACGAAAGGCTAAATAATATATATTTCACCTTTATACACCACTACCACCAAAACCCCTTTCTCGCTATGTTTCGCCAAGTAGCTTTTACATTTTGTCATTGTACTCTCAAAAACCTATGTAAGCGTTTTTAATTTTTAATTCGTCTACTTACTACTGTCTACTTTACTACACTTACTACTATAATGATTTCTGAACTATTGTAGTTGCGTCTACTCTATCTACGATCTATGCTACTTAGATTATCTTTACTACTTCTACTATGCTATCAGTTTTTCGTTTCTCTCCTTTCTTCTTCAAATCGCTACGATTACTGTCTCTATTTACTGTTTACTATTCTATTACTACTACTATTACTGATTACTATTCTATTACTACTATTACTACTACTACTATTACTATCGCATTATTATTGTATTTAGTGTTATACACGTAATTAACGTCCACTCTATGGATTCTACTTTATTATTTAACCCTCCTTGAACTCGTCAGACTTTTTCCAAATTATAATACGCTTATATACGAGTGCGTGATATCCATATTTTTTGTTTTTTTATTTATTCTTATGAAAAATTTTTGTTCAACCTTTTTTTCACCTCCGCCTTTTTTTTTAAATTACCGTCAAATAATTACTTGCGAGAAATGAGTAGACGAAATATATATCCGATGTATCAAACCTATCCTGTTATTTTTTCTGTTCTTTCACACCCTTCTAATTTTCACATTCTTTATATGTACTCAATTTTTACTGTGTGTTTTTTTCCAGGTGTTCTCCTGTGTTTCTCCTTTCAAGTTTCCAGTGTGCTTAAGCTTTTTTGACGCGAGTCCATCATTCTGACACGTTATACAGTCATTAGATGTCAAAAAAGCTTGGGCACTTATAATAGACTGATTTACAACGATTTTCTGAATTTCAGCTTTATACCATTGCATATATTTATATACATACCTTTCAGTTTTATGTTTTGCCATCGACCTTCTTTTCTTCACCTTTGTTTTCACATGCCGGGATCGCATAAACATTGGAATATCAAGGGGATTCATCCAACAATCAAAAGGATTTCCTAAAAGCTACATAAAAACCATACAATTTTTTTTAACGTGAGAAAAAACTTATTTATACTTATCTGTCTCTAACCGACTAACTAATCGAGCTGGATAAACGTTCTAATTCACAGAGAAAAGTCTTGTCGAAATTTGACGAAAGGGACAATGTAACTTTTACGTGCACAAATTTTATTCATTTTATTGTTTCTCTGTGTACTAAATTTCTAAATGATGCGCGTCTATTTTATACATAAAATCTTGATTCTCGTACAATAATTTTAATTTAATGACTATAATTAGTTCAAGTGTAAACGAATGTGATATAATTATTTTAAGAAATCATACATATTTACAAAGGTAGTATAATTGAATGAAAAAAATGGAATATAAAATAAAGAAGATTTCAATGCTTTTAACTTTGTGCGAGATTCAAGAGGGAAAAGAAAATTCTTCTCACGCACAAAAGTCTGCTCGGAACAATCGTTAGTAATTGTGCCTAGATGTTTTCCAAACAATCGTATTCTATGGGATCAACGTCGCTTTTCTTTTTCGCGGAAGAGAAACAAAACAAGAATATTAATACGATAATGAAATTGGGGGATGATGGGAAAGAACACACGAGGGAGTGCGAGCGACGTTTTGTGGCTCGTTCACCTGACAATCTTTAAACTTTCTTCCGGAGAATCTCTTCGGTAATCGCGCGGACTATCGTTTTTTAATATTTATCGGCAATCGTCATATCCATATACAGCGTCTATATACTACTATACTATACATTCACGCTCTACTGCAAATAAATTTTCATATCTGCATTTACCTAAAAGAATATAAAAAGATAAGAATGGACAAGCAACCAACGACAACAAACCAAAAAATAATTATCAATGAAATATCTTGTACCTATAGCGAATTCGTGTACTTATGTAGAGCATTATATTTGCCTGTACTATAGTATATATGTTCTATACACTCTTACACACATATATATCCATATATATATATGAATGACTATATATATAAAGAAATCTTATCTATACTATGTAATTGTCACTATATCTTTTTCTACGTAATTTCTTTTTTATTTCAACTACTTCAAATCCAGTCGCGAATTTTCGGCCGAATCGAGTCTTCCGCGCAGACGATCCCTTTTTCATCTGCATCGAAAGCTTATAATGATACTGGCGGTCGAACGAGTGCGCGACTGGATGCTCTCAAACTGATTTTCCAAAGTCTTCGAATGTTTTTTCAACGAATAAAAAAAGAAACGGGGAAATGATAAAAAGATAATATAGGCGTTAATGAGAAACGCTTGAAAGTGAAAAAGAAAGAAACTCATTTCACCACCTGTCATGGCCTACAATATAATATACATATAATTACCCGTTTAGATATACATTGAAAATTGAGAGGGAATGTTTCAGCATAAATGAAAAGAAAAAAAAAGAGAAAAAAAAAGTAATCAAGATGTATACATCGCAAAAGCTTTACGTTCTTGTACTTCCTAATTTGTTTTTTTATTGACAAATCTATATATATATAACTTCCGCACATTCCACAGAAGAAATATGTTTCGAAGCAACTTTTTAAAATACTTTTTTCATGTTACGATGTATATTTTAAATCCAAAAAAAAAGAAGTGAATAATAAGAAATCTATACTTGTGTTTTGAAAAAAAAAACATTTTATTAATTTTAATTTTGTCCGTTCACTCACTGAAACGTTTTTAACTGTATTTCTGTTTCCATATATGGGTGTGTTTTCAATGTACTTTCAAAAGATCTTTTGCCTTTGTTGTTTTTGCGCTCGCAAAAGAGTGCCCACTCACCGTATAAACAGGCCCGCAGTGGATAAACGTATATACACACACGACAATGCAATTTTCGAGTATTGGCCACTCGACAGCGGTACCTCCTTGCAGCCTATATGAATTTCAAATTTTCTTGGTATCGTTCTAAGGAAAGGAAAAATAGCGAAACATCGAAGCAAAAGTGCTCTCTACTCTCGGTCCTCCCCCACCCACTATAAAAGGAACGTCTCCTCTATTGCATGACAAGCTACTGTTGTCTATATTCTCTCTCATTCTCTCTCACGCTCTCTATATCTCTCTTCTCTATATTCTCTTGCATATATAATACACTCGCGAGAGAAGCTTCGTCGAGCCTGAGATAGAAAATCGGATCCGGTATACACAAATCGCGTACATATATCGGTACCAAATATTTTCTGTCTTTAATTGTAAATAATTTGAAGGTAAGAAAAGGAAAACAACGGACAATCAACTTTGTACACGTGATTTTTACACAGCTCGGAAAAAAAAACTAAAACTAATCGAACGACAATCAAGCGCGAAATCTTTTTGGACTCGGTGAGGCTTTCTCTTAACAGTGTATATACACACCATGTGTGAATCAAATTTGACCTGCGACATAAAGAAAAAACAAAACACACATAAAGACACCACAGATGCACACAAGCGCGCTCAAGCAAAAAAATAAAGAAGACGAGGAGAGGTGATAAGTATACAAGTATAGACCTTAAGAGTATTTGTAATTAAGAAACAATTTTTGTATTACATTGATCTAGGCGATACAGACACGCGGTATCCCTGTGTGAAAAATCGAAAGAAAAAAAAAACAGACGTATCTTATACAATTGAGGAAAGTTTTGAAGATACGTCGAAAAGAATGGAGAGACAATTTTGTTTTTAAGCAGTGTTTCGAAACTCATAAGTATGTAGGATTAAAAAATGCAGGCGATCGATCATTTAATCGCGTTTCACGTATTATAATATGTGTCTGTCCGTGGACAGTGGGAAATCATTCCAGTGTGCTCGTAAGGGAAGTAAAAGTCAAGAACTTCCAGTATCATTTGTTCCGTCGATTTTTTCACACGTTTTATTTTTTAGTAAAAAATTAAATGCATTTTTTTTTAAGAAAAATTTCCTTTTGTTTTCGTTATTTTCTGTTCTACACATCCTCCTAGTTTTACACTTTGTTTACCGAAATCCTAAAAAAAGAAGTATCCCACCTCAAATATATGAAGATCTATTTAAGTTTTATTAAAGTACCTCATTATCCTTTGTTTAATTATTTCTCCATTTACTATGTTTTTTTTTTCTTAAAATTTTGCGAGTCTTTCCATTTGTGCGTTTATAATTTTTTTTTTTAAAGCTTTAACGCGTCTACGGTGAGATGAACTATAGAAAACCAGCATTGATTTTGGTTAATATGGTACCGCGACAGCTATATATTTTTCATATAGAAATTTGGTAAATCGTCGAGAATCGTATAGTTAGTTTTGATCTAGAAGTTACGAATTTAATAGCGGATAAGTATAAAATCGCAAGACCGAAGCGAGTATTGGCTCCGGGTAATGTTCGTGTAGATAAATTACATTTTTTGTCAATGATAATAATAATCATATCAAGAAAAAAAGTCTGCTTAAGGAAAAGACAATCACTCCGTAGTTCTTTTCTGCAAGTTAGAATAAATTATGTCTTTCGTGTATCGAATGGATGTGAAAGTGTCAATTTGAAATACTTGGACGATTAAACTCTTAGCCCATTACATACGAATGAGAGACGCTTGAAAATTATTGGAATTCCATACAATTAATTTGATTTAATGACTTGCATTACTCAAACTAATTATCTGGGACTTTTAAAACTGTTCATTATGTAAACCGATTGTTTTCACATCATTTTTATAAAAGTATTTCAGTACTTTCGCATCTATTCATAGGAATTAAAATAAAACTATAGAATTAACGTCGAAAAGTCTATAATATAACAAATCCGAACTGAATATCTATACACTACTAGATGTAAATTTCTGCGAATGACAAAAATATCGTTGTTACTTTACTACTTAAGAAGTAGGATATAAAGAGAAAAAAAAATAATGAAATAACAATTAACGTTACAAGCTTCCTCTTAATGTCGAGCTCAAGACCGATCGAGTGTCTCGTCGCGATTAAAAATAAAAAAAGAGTACAGAAAGTTAAAAGAGAAACGTAAAAAGAGTTGTGAGAAAATATATAGTGGAGATTTTGCCGACTTCTAGATCCAGAGCTTCTGCCCGCGTTCTTCGAGCTTACCTTCTAAGAGGAGGAGGCGTGAATTCGAAAGAGGTGCTCGAACACGCGTAATAAGAGAATGGAGAGAAATGAAATGTAGATGTGTATACTCGGATAATTTTCAAGTTTAGGGCAAAAACGAAAGAACAAAAGGTTATTTCCGTTGTCGATATATGCATATCAACATATGCAAAACAATCGTGGAGAATATGGGGTGTGCGCGAGTGAGCGAATGAGAGAAAACAGAAAGTCTTAGTTAAACAAAACCCAACACAGCAAAAAAAAAAGAACTATATTATATATAATTATAAAGATAAATAAATAAACAAACAAACGAGAGAGAAATACTGATATAATTGAAGTAAAAAGAAGCGGGGAATTTTCCGAGGTACCTACTACGTTATATAATATAATGAATAAAAAGAAAAAAAAAGTACAGCTTAGGGACATAGAGTCAATTGCGAATCAATATTACGTATAATTATAATAAATAAAAATTACCGCAGATATGTATATCGCTGTAAAACCGAGAGTATCAATTATTCGCTGCAATCGTCGTTTCGATGTGTGTGTAATAAAAGGCCGAATATGGGCGGTGGAAGCGTCCGTCGCTGAGACTATACATTATAACACTATCGAGCAGCCGTTCGGTGCAACGCGTTTTGTTCGGTGATAAGGAAGCAGTGTGTCTGGGACGAAATCGATTATCCGGGATATCACTTACTGGTTCTTGTTGCTAATTCACGAATTTAACCGCCGAAGGCCAAATTCCGGAGATTGCAGCAAAACATTAACTTGATTCAGTGATTTTTTTAGTCTACTCGATGTACATATACGCGAGTTTTGCGTGAATTTCGGGATATCGAGTAGTTTTCTTTTTTATTCAGCATAGATGAACGTTTAAGTACACCGTTCCTTGCTCCTTACTCAAGGTCTATTATGTACTTCTTTCTTTTTTTTTTTAAAGCTACAACGGTAATTTCGTTCGAGGTACTTGGATGATTGTGATATTGCCAAAAGCAGCAGACGATTTTTAAAGTGAATCTCTTCAAAATTTGCACGCCGTACAGTGAATATAATGATGATGACGTTTGGTTTCTATACGAAGATGATACCGCCCAAAGTCCCACGTTTAGATCTTCGATGAAAAAAAAAAAACAAATATAAAAAAATAAAAAAATAAATACATTTATTAAACTGAAAAAGTGCACGAGTGATTTGCAAGAAAATGTGGAGAAAATTTGAAGTATTAAAAAAAATAAAGTATTTCGACGATTATAGAGTTAAACGGGAGATGATGGAAGACGAGAGCTAAAGCTCGTGTCATATATATGTTTTTAACGCGGGACGCGAAGAAATTAAATAGTTTATAATATGAAAAATTATAAAGACACGGATTCGTTCGCAAATCGTTTATTAAATATTACTTGTGCCGAATATCGTTTATCCTAAAATTAACAAATATTTGCTCTCCCATTATCTCGATAAAGTATAAAATATCGAGTACGTCGTGTGCTTAACAACGGTACCTAAATATTTTTTAAATTTAGAAATAAAATCTTCGGTGCATTGGTGAGTGAAATTCGTAAGTTTTGGTTCGGCGAGGTTTTGCGAGCACGACGGTATACAATCGAATTGCACGTTGCATCACCAATTGTGAGATGACAGTGACTAGAAATGAGACGCGAATTAAATCGGAAATAATGGCGTGTACACATGCCGAGAGAGTAGGAAAGTAGAAAAGCAACGGGTGAGCGGATATACAAGCGGTATATCGAGGACAAACAAATTATTGAACTTTATTATTGGAACGAAGCGTGGAGGGTTATCCATTACGTTAGAATGAATATATTATATAATATAAATATAAGAAAAATATGAGCAGCATAAAAAAAAATACATATTATATTTAGATTTATATGAGCATAAATATATGTACAAGGGGGTATAGGAGAGAGAACCGTGTCGAGAGGAGGGGGGGGAGAAAGAGACGAAACAATGGGGGAAAAGAGTCGTTATGTTTAGAAGAAGAAGGATAAGAGGTGGTAGATCAGACTGGCGACTGTAAAAAGTGACGCAAAGAAAGAGAGAGAGAGAGAGAGAGAGAGAGAGAAGAGAGAGCGAAAGAGAGAACAAAAAAATTAGGATCAGAGATTTGCGTCGAGCGCCTGTGCGCGCGAGCGCCGCCGCCGCTGCGCGCGTGCTCGTAGGATTATTATCGATCACTATTAGCGTTAACGCATTGTCATTTAATTATACTACAAATTGCGCGAACGATTACATCGCTATGGTTATGATTGTCGTATAGATAAAGATAAAAAAAAACAAATAAATCTTAGCAAACTTGACGAGTCCTCAGTATTAAAAAATAACGCCGAAACGGAAAGAGCGATACAATATATATATATATACTCAATTTTAGCGCACGAGGCTTGGATTTTTCTTCCCTCTTCGTTATGCGCGTTACGTTAGGATATGCGGTTTTAGAGACTCTCGCGAGACTTCAAATTCGCGATAAATTTTAAATGATGGTTGATCGAACAAGATTCGAGCTTTTCGGTTTTCTTTGCCTTCGAGCGGGGAAGAAAAAATCTCTGCCTCGCGACAGCGAATTATTATGCGATCGTATACCGATTTAAAATACACTTCGTTTTTTTTTGTCCGGTCCTTCAAGTTTGGACGTGGTCGACGGTCTTATCATTGCGAGCCGCAGGCGAACAGAAATAAACAAAAAATATATATAATAAAGGAAAGAAATTGTGACGTAGATTCATTGCTGCACTAGCAACATATTGGAATGTAAATGTAGTGTATTTAAATGGACAACAAACGGGAAGTTCTGTAGCAGAAAAGAAAAAAAAACAATTACACAGTTGGATAAAGCTAATGAATTATTTACTGGTAAAAAGATAATAATCAGGAGTGGCAATTTTTTCGTTTCGTATGAGAATGGATAGTCGAAAATTTCGGTATTGGTTTGCTTGGTTTGATAACGATTATAAACTTCGAACTGTTGGAATTGTTGGATATTTTTTGTTTGTTTCGGAGACGTGGAGTTAAATACCAGTAATATATTAATAGTACTTTATAGTAAGTGTTTCAAGGAGTTGAGAAAGTCAATTAATTACCGGTTTAATGAAAAAAGAAACTGATGATTTTTTTTCAATGAATGAAGTAAATTTTACGGTTTTAGTTGTTACGCGTGCAAAGAGATGACTGCAACCTTCAAATTACGGATTTTCCTCCAACTCCGGGAAACGGTCTATCGACAAAAAAGTGGATTTGTATTTCAAGACTTATGCTAATAGAACGTGTTCGAGACATTCTCCTTTCGATATTCGTTTTACGCATAAAAAATATCTGGAGTACACACGATATACATTAATGTTCTTATAGATAGTTGAATTAGTCAATCAGAACTTAAGTATTGTCACAGATTTTTAATTGCAAGGGTTTCTATTTTTACGAAGAAATAGGTAGTTATTTTCCTGGATTTGCAAGTAGTCTGAATCCGTAATCTGGAGCAAAGTTACTCGAGATAATTAATTATTTAATAGATTATTAATATTTTCAATTAGTTCACCATTTAAATATAATTATACAAGACAAATATATTTTTACGAATGTTGCGTAAAATAATAATATAAATTAATCTTCCTTTTTACAATTTTTTCCGACGTCATACGCATATGATGTTTAAATCACGCAAATTTTACATTTAGTTTCATTAGGAATATTGTGAATTTTATAAAATAAATTACTCAAAGAGAGAGAGAGAGAGAGACAGAGAGAGTAATCCTTTAATACATTGATAATTCGTAAACGATTTTACACTTTTTATGATTTGTACTTTCGAACAAATATCAATGTGTTTGTGACAAACAATTTTAGTGCAAGTACTTACGTAATTGAAAAACAATGGAATGGCTCCTATAGTTACTGTAACAGGAGAATCAGAATGCAAAAATATACGAATCATTTCCAACTGTACCTATTCGTATATACGATTGTGAAAATATCCCGCAGAAAGAGTAAACGAATATAGATCACAGTTTAATTGTTTTCTAAGTATTCGCGAATTTATCTTTTGTTACACGTCACAGAAGAAAAAGCATAATTAAAGAAGGAAAGCAGGACAAAGCTTCGAACTGCGTAAACGCGCGTACATATTAAGAAATGTAGATTATAAATCGATATACCTAAACAATTAAGTTCAGAGACAGAAGGTGAGTAAGTATGGGTTTACCTCCGATTGGGGGGAGGAAGAAAAACAAAAACAACTTTGAATTGTCGAGCATCGCATTTACAAATTCTATGGATTTGTCGATTCATCGGCATAACTCTCGATGTATCAGCATAGAAGTCTAGGAAATCGCTATTGCATATAAACACTTAATATTGGTAACGATATTATTGCAAGTGTCGTCTTTATATTTTCACGTTTTTATTTTTCATTAACTTGTATTATTGATAATGTTTCTAGTTTTATTATGAACGATTACCTCAATCATTTCTATTTAAAATATACATTCAATACTCGTTCATTACTACTTAATATTATAGTAATTATCATTATTATCATTATCATCATTATTATATATATATATTTATACGATCCTGTCTCCTGACGATTTTTTATTATTGTTCCTCGAAGATACATCGTTATTTTGTAAAGAAGAATAAAAGCTCTTGACAAATGTATTTTCTGTCTTCGGGATTTTTAATACGGCATCATTCTCAATGTTCTTATACTTATTTATAGTCTATAATTACATTATGATTTAGAAATTATGATTAGAAAAAAGAATAGGCGTTCAGAAAAAGTACGCGAATTTTATTGGCGATAGATTGCAAATAAATAAGGTAAGTACATCTATAGATACAAGCTCTATCATATACATTCTTAACCAGTTACTCTAATAAAGTTAATAATTGCGGCAATACAGTCAATACTAATTTTTAATTACTTTTATTTTATAAAAGTTAAATTAAACACATTACCTAAAATTAAATTTGACTATTATATATTTCATAAAAATATTATATTTTAAAAATGCATAATGTTGTAAACTGTAAAGCACTGATATTTTAGTACTATCGTCATGGGCTGTTTTCCTTATCTGTAGCAAGATTTCCTTTTTCCATGTCCTGATAAAAGTCTTGTTAGACCGCCGTACATATTATGTGTGTGAATTTTCTGCGCATACCTGAGACAGCTGTACAAGCGCGCATCATGGATTAGTATAGTCCTCGTTTATCACTGTCTACGCTTGCTTGAAAATCTATTTACTTTGGTAAAATCCCAAGGCCTGCTTATTATACTCCATACTTTTCAAGTATATTTAGGAATTCGAGACAAATAACAAATTTAGGTAAGTACTACTATAAACGTCCGATTCTCTTTTCAATGTTTATATTTAAGTACCCGACTTAATCTAAAATTCCTTTCCTTACTCCCCCATACGTCAAGGATTTATTACTTATTCAATGCAATAATTAATTAAAATTAAGTTTAAAGTAATTATTTGAAAATAAATCAAGCATACCAGTTATTTAAAATTGCTATTAAAATGTTGTTAATATTGTATATAATTTTTTGCTATGCTGTAATAGAATGATAAAAAATATTATAGTTATCTGCAATGTAACTTAAGAGGTGCATCTCGGGTGCATTACTTTACATGGAAAGATGTCTCAGACTAATATAATTTAAATAAAAAATGCATTTATTTCTTCACAGAATGAATTAACGAAGGAACATAAATAATTTCGTGGGATTTTTTTCTAATGTTTTATATTATAATAATATAGTTTTTTCTAATACGTAGGCCTCATAAAATTAGTATATAAAGACGAAATTTCTAATCAAATACTTGCATACACGAATATTTTCATTAGTAGCATTAATTTTATTACTTTGATTTATAGAATTAGATGTGTGTGAAATGCAGGGTAAACCTTATAGAAATTAAACTAAGATAATATTTTTAACAAACGTTTACTTTAAACAACGTAATATTTTTCAATAAAAAATTGGTTTCGACATTATACACATAATTATTTAGAAATTAAATTTTATAAAAATATGTATTGGAAAGCCCAATTTTTAAGGGTTTGGGACTGCATAATCGGTTCTTGCTCATTCTTGCGTAAAACGGGGACGATTTCCATAGGTTTAGTGATTACTAGTATACGATATCCTTTACTCTTCAATTCGCTAGATTCCATTGCCCTTGAAGCACTGTTGAGGTTTCCATGATGGGTTTCTGTGCAAATAGAACGATAACATTAAAATTATTGTTAAATTTTCTTATATTTATAGAAAAGCAATAGATTCTTTATCATAGGATTTTAAATAAAGGAATTCTTTTTCATTTGCCAAAGGACGTTTAATGAAGCAAAGGTTTTTATTACTTTGCACATTTCTTATGCTAAAATTTGTCTTAATGGGTGGTCATAATAAGCATTTGAAGTTATGACGCGTACTGGTAGAACATTGACGAGTTCGGCTGGTTTTATATCCAGCCGTTAGCCAGTTTCGACTAGCCAGCATTTAGAGTTTCAAATCGTCAAGTGCTCGGTAATGACCAGTCAAAACTAAACGTCAAAAGTAAAGTCGAGAGTCGAGAGTAGAGATAAATAATTAGAAATTGGCACACGCGTATATTTATTTTAATAATAAACAGTTTACTTTAATATACTAAATAAATATAGAAAAGAAAATTTTAATTAGTTATTTAATTAGATTATTTATAATAGTGAGATTAGAGGCACGCAGTCTGCACTTTGATAATATATACCTAGATATTTCAGGTAGATTTAAAGGTTAGAATACTAAGTATAACATCTCTAATGTGAGCAGCCTCGCACGCCTGAATAAAATACATATACTTAGGTATGCAAACTCTTGATCAAGCTCCGAGACTGAACTGATCGAGTCACGATCAACTGCATAAACTCAATTTTATGCAGTTGTCAGTCTACTCAAAATCGTATAGGAACGACGTTTATTTATTTATTTTTAATATTTCTTTTCGTTGTAAGTAGTATTCTTCCTTACATAAAAGAGTTGTGATATTTTTTAAGCATAACCTCAATATTTTATGAATTAAACGCCAAATTTTTAAGTTTAATATGTCAAATTAAATATAGTAATATGTATATTTATATCACCAATAATATTTATTTATATTATTAGATATCAATGTATCAGCTTAAAATGGAATAAATTATAATTAATCAACAAATGTATCATTTTAAAATAACCGAGTCCTTAGCCAGTTTACGTTTCAAAACTGTGGCGAAATAGAAAGGGTTATTCGTCTGCTAGACGGGTAAGCTTGCTTAAAAACTCGTGTATATAATCGGTAATGGTTAGTAGCTGGTCATCGACTCGGCTAAATTTCTACCAGGGGTCATGAAATTCTATTTCTATTATTGTAACATCGACAATTACAACATATTACACCAACCTTATATAAATATAAATTCAAAAATAGATAATTTATTTATGTAACTAAATAAAAACAAATAAAAAAACCTCTTTAAAAGAGTTAAACCTGTTTATAGCTAGAAAATAATAAAAAGTTAACAGGTCACAAATATTTAAAAGCATTCATAAGAATTCAAATTAAAACTAATCTAACGGTTTTTTTATGAAGACAGTAAAAGAATACAAAATTATTATCATTCCGAAAATTCTTTTTATTTTATGAAAAGATGAGCGCATACATTAAGTTATTATTGATAATTTTTTAACTTTAAAAATTAATTTATCGTTATCTATACAACTTTAATATATGCGAAGATAATCTTGCTTTGTTTCGTCTCCAATATCGTGATGGTCAAAAAGTATTTCTTACAAATAGACATATTGAAAAATCGAATTTGCAGAGACCGAAGGATGCAGTAAAGGTAACACATTCGTAGGCGAAATATGAGAGATTTCGATAGGCGTAGAGTAAGCTCCTGCTTTCAGTTTTGATTGCTCGAATTCATTTAACGATGGTAATCTTGTGTCTGCAATTCTCAAACTTGTACTTGCTGGAGTGAGTCCTGAATATAAAAAAGTAACAAGATTTCATCACAAGTTCGTAAAAGCATGTAATTTTTAAATGACAATTTAAACGATGAAATAAGTAAATAAATAAAATATCGTTGAAGTTTAGTTTTTAGTAATTTAGCACTTTAGAGCTAGATGATATAAATAAAAATGTATTTAATTATTACCGAATCACATGGAAGCCTTAAATCTATGTTAATAAATATTTCTAAAAATTTATTCATATTTTTTACACTGAACAGATCTCTCTTCTTATTAAATAAGATATCAATTTAAAAACAAAATTTGTTATCGAATAGTGTGTCAATAATAATTAAAAGTTTCTTCATCAATGAACTTATCTGCCTCGCATATACAGTCATAAATCCGTTTCCCATCTGCTAACTGGTCAAACTGCAGAACAAGAGTAGATGGTAACAGCACTTGGTGTGTGAACGCGGACATTAGCGTCCTTAGAAAGGTAGTCGCGCAAATGCGTGAACAGGAACGAGATATCATAAATCAGAAGCGGTGCAAAATAAATTTTATTCCGAGGGGGGGCTATAAATCTGCGAATACACGCGACTGTGTCCTTGAGTCATGACGTACGCTTGGTGGTTCCGGAAACCATTCGAACCTTGAGACGATTGTAGTAAACGAAGCAAGCACAATATCACGATACGAGTAGCTTTTTGTGTGTTATCCTATATATGCTAATTTGCATACATCAATTTTGCAGAGATTAGTTTTTGACGAGTGTCAAAACTTTTGCTTTCCAAGGCATTAAGATTTCTGTCATATCTCACGGAAGTGAGCAGTTGCTTATGAGAGAACAAAGATAAAATACATGTTCTGTATACAGTAGTGCATTTTATTTTTACAACTTATAGGCAGAATCGATTTAATGAGGTTTTGTTTTATTACATGCGTAGTTACTATAGGTATATATAATCCTGTATTTGCATAGAAAGAAGGGTGGGTTTTATTTCTTAGAAAGGAATCCAAAAGCTCTTTTAGATTTCAACTTTGTTTTTAAAATGTTACAATTCCAATTTAAGAACAAAATAGCATTAGTTGTTGTATAAATGCTACCAGAAGGTGAAAATCTTTCTTTTCTTTCAATGATGTAATAGACTTATAAAGTCCAACCGGCGTTTTCAGATTGTTCATAATTATTTCACGAAACCACTAATATTTATAATAATTAAATTAGTACCAACATTCGGGTATTCATAACGATATGCCTCTATACAAAATGATTCCGCAACTTTGTATAATTTATAAAAATTTAATATTTATTTTATTATTCTTTTTCTTTATTTTTATTCATTCCTAAAATACTTAAAAGAAAATGCTTTTTCAATTTTCGAAGGAAGACTTAAGGAATAAGAAGATGCTCTTTAATAAAACTCACCCGATCCAATTTTCAAAGATTCTATATTTTTGGTCATGCTATCGAGTTGCATCACTTGCCCTGCCTCGTCCTGAAAAGAAAATATAATTTTTACCTCAACATTAATGCTTAATGTTACATTTCATGTAATAACGATTAAACAACTTTCGGAAACTCGACTATCGACATGATAAAACTGATATTCTTTAATAATACGAAAGAATCATTTTCTTGCCGCCTTCGAAAGAAAAAAAAGGTTGAAACTGGTTTCGTTACAATCAAATGAGATATAAGGACTCATAAACACACGTACATATTTAGTATATCATTGATATATATATATATGTGTATCATATTATTATTGGAGTGTTAAATTTTGTAAAGCATTTGATAAAATTACAATAACCTTGAAATTCGATTAATCAAAATTGTTAATAAAATAGTCAAACAATCACCTTGCTCTTGGCCATCGAGTCCATCGCCACACTTTCCGATATCGATGGAAGCTTTATGGGTTTAGCTTCTTCTTTACTTTCCTGCAGTTCACCGCTGTCCAGTTTATTTTCCGTTTGCGGAGGGAATTGCGCCACACCGGCTTGACCTCTAAGCAACTGCCCAAGCAGCTGCGGATTCAGATCTGTCTCGATAGCTAGTCTCGCTGCATTCTCGTAAGCTCGGAAATGTGCTTCCCGCGCTGCCATTACCTCGGGTGTGTATTTCACCTGCTCGGGCAATGGTAACGATTGTACGGCCAGTGCTGGAACGGCGGGTGGATAAGGCATTGATTCGACGGCCGATCGCGACATGATTCCTGGTTTAGCTTCGGTTTTTGAGACTTCTTTTTGCTGGATCCCAGCTGATGGTTCCACTTGAACTACAGACTTGGTCTTTTCTAGATCTGTAATTGAATATTCACAAAGAAATGTATGTCAGAGATGAAGTTATTGTTTAATCCTTTCTGGTCGATTAATTTAATTTAATTTCGTAAATATTATTAGTTAATAAAAATGAAAAGCTGCTTGTAAAGATTGCACTGCGAATTCAATCATAAAAATAAGAAACTTTCAATGAAAACATATTCATCGTGCAACGGTCATCTTCCGTCAACGGAAACTTTCGCCTACCCTGTTGCGCATCCACCGCGTTCTTAGCATCGGCTACAGTCCGAGACTTTTCCGCCACTTCCTCGATTCTCGGCGTGCGCTCGCTGCCGTCGCTCGTCTTGGCCGCGTTCACCAGCTGCAGATGCTTCTCGCGTGCAGCCTTGACCTCGGGGGTGTCCTGCACGGGTAGGGGCGCCTCCGGCAGATTGGTCGCCTTGATCCGGAAGCCGATGTTCTTGCCGGCCTCGTACTCAGCCGTCTGGATCAAGCCGTTGTTGTCTATGTAGCTGTAAGTGCCGCGCGTCACGCCGTCCGATGCACGGTACTCGGATCGCGCGGACGTC
This sequence comes from Megastigmus stigmatizans, assembly GCA_900490015.1. Lineage (NCBI taxonomy): Eukaryota > Metazoa > Arthropoda > Insecta > Hymenoptera > Megastigmidae > Megastigmus > Megastigmus stigmatizans. The sequence continues at coordinate 10,034 of UELV01178121.1, read as the reverse complement.
GGGTCGCTGTAGCCGAAGCTGTAAGGGCCACGACTGTCCTGGTAGCTCAGGTAGATCGGCGACCTCGACAAGACGCTCGACACCAGGCCCAAGAATATCTGAATTGAATTTCCGTCGCGATTAGATTTGCATTGAAAAGATGGATTTTGAATAAATAATTTGCTTACAAAATTCGTTTCGTATTGTGATTTATAAAAGTAAAGTATACATTTATCGATACATTAATATCTGTTTAAAATGTTTGGGTTTGAAGTTTTTTAAGTTGAGATATATTTAAAAATGGTCTGAGATTAAAAAAAGATGTACCTAAAAAATAAAATTAATATAAATGTAATTATATTCAATTTGATTTTATTTCATTTAATTTCACAAGTTCTGGAGTAAGATAAAATGGGAGCAGAAACGGGAAAGTCAAGATAATATCATATCCAAGGCGTAAGGAAATAATATGCTGACCAATTATTTTAGTTTGAAATTAAACAGATCTGGTTTTTATGTATCGGTTTAAGTGGTATTTTAAACATCCAGGTTTAATAGCGTTTTGCTTTCTTAATTCAATTCATTTTATTAAAAGATTAAATCAATTATCTTATTTTACCCCACTACCTATATGGAATGAATGATAATTTTTACCTGGCCTATTTTGTCAAATTTGGCAATTTAAATCGCACAGAAACTTAAAAAAATGCATTTTCTTAGGAAAAATTTGTTCGTAGGGATCAATTTAAAGTTTTATATCTAAATGAAAAACTAATTTGCTGAATGATTAATTGATGGTAGCATGAACAAAATTTAAAATACAATGTTAGATTTTGTATGGATGTCCGGCTAGTTAAAATTTAATCGATATATATTCAAGTTTATTTCAACGTTTCAATATAAAAAGTATGGAAGTTTTAAAGTTAAATTTTCAAGTTAATTTATTTACATAAGTAAATCTTCTTTTTTTAATAACAGAATCATTGACGTTTATTATTATTTGAAAATTTTATTTGCTACCAATAACAATTGAAAAACGAATCTACATCTTTCCAACTAGAAATTGTGTCATAGACCTATTTATATAGTCACACTTCAAACACAACAGTCTTACATAAAGAATCTTTTACTCTAAATAAATCAAATTTTTTCTCAAAGGACACTGATTACCGCGGATTCACCTCATGATTCACTACGTTAATATTTCACTGTTCAGCTTGACGAATCGCGATACCAGCATAAACAATAAAGCTCGCAATCGATATATATATACGCATGAGTCGTGAGACCAGTGAACGAAATACTCACAATCGCGATCGTCTTCATCCTGCTTCCCTGAACTCACTGCTCGATAATCGACAGCTCCCGAGTCTCGAGTATCATAAAGAGTTGTGACACCGGCCACTTTATATATACGGCAACCCTACTACGTCTCCGCCCTCGAGTATAGCATGCGTCTTATATGCAGCCGAGTCGCGAGCTTCTGCCTCCCTGCACATATATTTACGTTCTCGGAGCCTATGACGACAGAGCAAACGCTCGAGCGGACCAAACGAACAGGTTGCGCGTCTATATAAGATTGTTGCACCAGTTGGGAGAGGACGTGCATACGTATATCGGCGCTCGGCGCATTCAAGGACGGCCATCCGGGTAAACCGGACCGCAGGGCGCCTCAGCGCTTGTTATCCAAAGATTTTTCCGCGCCAGGGAGGATATATAATACGGCTGCGAGAAAGAGCGAGAAAGCGCGCAGTAGAATGTGATGCTTCGCTCTCTGTGTGTACAGAGAGAGAGAGAGAGAGAGAGAGAGAGAGAGAGGGCGAACGAAGCCTTGAGGCTCTTCCCCCTCTGTTTATTCCCGCTTCGATTTTTATCCAAATCCTGGTGCACGTGTATTTTCGTTCGCTCTGTGTGTATGCTCCCACGTATGTATACTTTCGCGCTTTTGTTTTATGGTCGTGTGCAGTTGCAATTTGGAGCGTTCGCGGTTACGGTTAGCCTGGGGATCGATGATGCTTCTCGTGCAATTATAGAAAGTGGATATGCTGAGAGATGCTTTCGGAGTCTACGACCATGCAGGATTGTTATTTTCAATATGTTGCACCTTAAATTAGTACCAAAGTTTATATACTTGTTTACAATGAGTATTTTTATATAGATAGATAATTTCATGTGGCCAGTTATTCAGATATTTGGGTAAATCGCTAAACTTTATAAAGCTGTATCATTTATGCACGAGATAAATTTAATAATCATTTAATAATCACTCATCGGATGTGTAATTCTGCGAAATGATTAAAGTATATGTTCAATAACTGATGTAGAAATACTTATAGAAATATAAAATTGTATTTTCTTTCAATCGCGTACTGATTTTCAGGTACTTAGCTCTTAACAATGATTTAACAACAATAATTTAAAAATAATGCCACATATTTGAAACGTTAATATTATTTATACATATTTATTGAAAAATGCGTCGATAGATGTCGATTAGAATTTTGGATTCCTGGAGTAGATGCCCTTTCTAAATTACTTTCTTTTCTATTCTTATTTGCATATTTCGGAACAGAAATTCCGCTGCCATATATGCTTTATATATACAAACTATATATGCTTATAATATAATTTTAATATTTAAGTAGTATAAATTATTTATGAGAACACTATAATTTTTACTTCATAATAAAGGATATATTATGTAGTCATTTTAAATGATATAAGGGTTAAATTATTTATAATAGCACATAAATAAAAATCTTTTCTATTACTTTTCTTTTTCTTAATTTAATATTTATAAGTGCGTTATTTTATCCAAAGTAGTACAATCCATTGGATATTTATAATATGGACTATTCAATGACTAATTAGTTTTTTGCAGATACTTTGATATTGCTTTAAGTATTTTTGAATTTAAATTTAAACGTTGAAACTATACTTTCGTTTAAAAGGATATAATATTTATTAAATTATTTAATTGTCTGTAAATGATATAATACCAATAAATATACCGAAGATTTTCACAATGTTTTATCTAATGAAAGGCAACAAGTCCTGCAGGCAGTTAGTGAATTAAAGATTTCAATTGTTCTGAGTATTGTATGTGAATTCATTTAATATCAATTATATGTATTGAGAAAAAATGTTAATACTTTCAATTCAATTTCACTTTTAAATCTGTCGTTATATTTTAAATCTGTCGTTATATTCGAAAACTACTACATTTTCCAATCTATGAATAGCATTTATCTAACAGAATCAATAGATACCAATGAAAGTAAAGTAAAGAACATGAATATAAGTGACGTAGTGAAAAGTTTGACTTTGTAATAATATCTTTCAACAGCAAATATTAAGAACATCAATATTCCAATTGATCGTAAATAAAAATTGGCAGTGCTTTTCATTACAGATATCATAAGCGCTCAAGAAGGAGTGTCAAGGAAAAGGGCGATAAAATAAAAATCGTTTCAATTATGTGTTGAATTATTCTTGCATATATTTCAAATCCATCATATCCTCAATCTCGTGATGTTGCAATTCAAACCTCTCTATACGCCAATAATATAATTCATCTTACATATAAAAAAAAACTCATTCACACGTTGCACAGTCAACAGTCGTTATAAAAAACAGTAAAAAATTAAAGTAACACTGCATATATATATAGAAGATCATCGAAGATTGTGAACTTCCTCGCTCGATAAGAGAACGAGTACTCGGGCACCAATACAACATCCCCATATCTCCAGATTTGTTTCTCTCCAGGGTTTGCGACAAACTAGTTAACGGGCAGTCATTCACGCGATCACTCGAGTAGAGATTTTAGTAGTGGTGGTACAAGTTCCTGGAGGCCTCCTGGGCGTGTTGGATCTTGTCGTTGATGTGGGCAGCCGCGTGGGCGGCCTTGGCTAGGGCGACCTCGGGGGTGTCGAGGGGACGACCGTCTCCGGCGAGGATCGTGCTGTGGATCGGGGCGGTAGCGTAGGCCAGAGGTGCCGAGTAGGCGAGGGGAGCGGCTGCGTGAGCGATCGGCAGAGCTGGGGCTGCGGCGTAAGCCAGAGGGGCGGCGTGGGCGAGGGGAAGAGCGGCTGCTGGGGCAGCTGCGACGAGGTAGTCGGCCGAGCGGAGGGCTTCGTTGTTCAGGTTGATCTTCTCGTTGATGTGGGCGGCTGCGTGCTCGGCCTTGGCGTGCGCCACTTCGGCGGTGTCGACCACGCGACCATCGCCGCCGATCTGGAAATGTTGACAATTCGAATGTTGACAATGTGTTTTTTCTTAGGCAAATTGTGAATATAGAGTGATTTAGGCTTGAAAATAATATTTGCGAGCAAAAGAAGGGTGTAATTTAAGTAGAATTAAAATTGCATTATAAACTCATTTGCGTATATGGCAAAAAAAAACATGTCTCGATTTTTGATATGCATACTTTGCATGTCTTATATACTTTTATATAATTTATTACAAACAGCAAGAAGTGGTTTTTCGTAAAAATACCACAAGCATTTTGTGAAAAAATTATATAAAGTAGACTTGCAATAGTCGCTATCAATGAAGGTAGATATGACTAAATAAATTATTATATGAAATATTAAGGAGTACGAATTGAAAAATAATACCAAAACTACTAAGTAAAGAACCACCGATGGTTACAATCAATGGAACTGATATTTACTAAAATATTTATTAAAAAAGTTGGAAAAAATGTAAAGTAGTGGTTACCGGTGCGCCAGGAAGGATGGCGGTGTATCCTTGGATGAAGCCTGGCTTGGCAAGGGCCACAGCGAGAACGCAAGAGAAGACAACGAGGAATTTCATGGTTGCGGTTTGGTTTTTTGTTTAGAATAGATCGACACTTAAAAGTGGTGCTGCTGCTACTTGATGCTGCTTGCTCGTCGAAGTACTAGTCCTCGTCTGTCGAATAGCTCGGCGATCCGGCGTTTTATATTCGCGTCTTGTGCACAGCCATACCCACGACAAAATTCACCGCGAGAAAGAGATAGAGGAGCGGGCGAGGAAGAGGTGAGGACGCCGGCCCTTTATTCGAAAGGAGAGTACGGCCGCGGAGAGGAGAGGAACGCAGCCGTCCACATATCCGCCTCCTGACTTGCTACACATGCCATCTCTCTCTCTCTCTCTCTCTCTCTCTCTCTCTCTCGCCTCTTCCTCTATATGCTATGCAGGTAGTCACGTGCTAGCCGCTATCGGCGATTGTCTCTGTGTGTGCGCAAACGGCGGGGCTCTCCTTAAAAGTGCCGTGGGCAAGGTGAGCCGTTCGCCAGCGCAGGTATACACACAGCTAAACGAGCGTAGCGGAAAAATATATCCCTGAGCTATGTACATACACAGATATGTATCTTGCATCCCGGCGCTATATCGTAAGCTTACTTAGGATTGATAAATAAGCGATATTTTTCTTGCGGAAGGGAATCGAGCTTTTTCGGACACGTGATATACCTGCAGTGTGTACGTTGTGTACGTTGTGTATGTTGTGTTGTCCCGGTTGAGCTTGACCTTGCGATTTGACGCTGACGTTACCGATTTACTTTCGGATTTTGCGAGCGCACTGCCAATCGGCGAGGTGGTTGCTTAGCTCTACTGGAATACAGTTTCCGTGTTGATCGTCGCTTTAAATGCTTGTATATATACTGATTGCTGATTTCTATTTAAAATGAAAATTGTTTAAAACTTAGTTAAGACCGACTTCTAGATGTATTTCGTTTTGCGATTGAATGCGAGTAACATAAGTACCTTGAATAATCATTTAAGTTTCAAATTTCATTTATTTTAGTGATCTGCCAACTCGGTTTAGTACCCCTATTGAAAAAAATTAATAACATTTTACCTGTATATTTTTTTAGCAGGGATAGGCTATTTTATTTGAATAAAGTAGGCTACGATTATCCTACTACCAACTATTTACTAAGATTTTTATGCGATCTGAGGAATCTGAAATTGAATAGCTGAAAAGACGGTTTATCGTTAATTTATCTACTTTTTTAATATACGTAATAATAGAATGTTATATTTACATTGCAGTTTTTTATTTATAATCAATGTAAACTAAAATAAAATATCCATTGTTCAATCCTGAACATATTAGTCTTTACAAAAGTTAAGGGCGATGGATTGTTTTATAAATTAAGGTCCTGCGTATGACCCTTATTTTGTTAATTCGTTATTTCTTTATTCTTTGAAAGACACAAACGTGCTGTTATACTTCCCTCTACAAAAAATTTAACGTTTTGAAATCTCTTTGTGATTATGTTGCTCTGCGTGTTCATTGATTGCTGATCTCCAAGGATGCGGCTTTCATAAGACGACTTTATAATAAGAGCGTTAGATTTTATTATATTTTAATTCAATCATATAGTACGTAACAAATAATAAAAAAAAAAAAATATCAAAAACAATAAATCATCTGTGTTCAAAAAAATATAGTATGAATCTTGAATTAATTTGAAAAAAATCATTTGAACTTTATGAATTGTTTACTACAACATAAAGGCTTATTATTTCGAAAAGGTAACCATTTTTATTATTCATTATGAAATTCTGTGCGTAAAGTTTACTGTACACCCTTGTATCGAAATAGTACATTTCGATACTATTAGCGCAGTTAAGTGATTTCACACGAGGCTAAAATCTATGTCTCGTTCCTGTATCGAACTGTATCTTTTATGACACAACGTGCGAAAAGCTTAATTTAACGCTTGGTTCTTTTTTCCCGTGCACGATAAATCAAGCTTCTCGCAAGGATAAATATAAATTATAAATTACTATTTCGCATCCAGAACTAGAATCGATTGTACGAAAATTTAAAAAAAAAAGAACTTATTCACGATCTGTTATTATTTTTAAGAACAAGTTGATAATAAATTTTTTAACTAAGTTTGGTTGATTTGCTTCGAATATGTAAAACTATGATTGATATAATTAATAACATTAATAAAGCCGTTTCAATTTGATTCACATATTTATTTTGCCAAATTACAAGTTTATCGCGCTAACATTGCAGAAATATAAATTTGAAGCAAAGGTGTGCATAACATGGGAATGAAAGGGTTACAAATCTTTTTCTTTAAAATTATAAGTCGCTTGATAAAAATTATTTCTGTTACGTTCTGCTATACAATAAATATTACAAAGTCGATTGACATTACATTCTAAATACTTGTGGGCACTTACTTATTATTTATATTTTCGTATTGTTTATTATTTTTTGATCAATAAAGATACTTGTTAAATTATACCTTTAAGATTAAAATATACATTTATATTTTTTTGCCATCTTTTAAATATTTGTTCCATAATGTAGCTAAAATTATAGTTTTGGAAATAAATACCTGTAAAACAATAAATCTTTTTCAACACTGATAATACATGTATTAATATATCTATACCAATTTCTTTATTCTGTTATATATTGAATTTTATTTCATTACACATATTAACCACTTGTAATGCATTACATAAGCTTTCGCTTATCTCATTTTAACTGTTGATTTATTGCTAAATTAAATGAAATAATTTCGGTAATTTGTTGCATTCAAAGCTGACAAGTATAAGGTTAAAGCAATGCCGAGGTAATGAATACGATTATCGATCACTTTTTAACAAAAACTCTTTTGATCCCTTGTTCGATAAAATATCTATACGAAGCAGAAATCCAAAAATAAAAATCAGTCTATAAGTACACGAATATATATACATATATATAGAACAGTTCTATTTTTACGTCAGACACTCGGTGCAGTTTCATCATAATCAAACATCTACACAGTCGACCTTGCGGACCGTTTTTCTTTTTTCATAAACTCCATGCTCATGGCGGTTGATGAATGACTTAATAGAAAGGTATTATAATACTCGTCGCGTGCGTGTGTTTATACACGGCGCGTCAAAAGAAAAAAAGATCGAGAGGCGCCCACAGCAGCATTTTCGATCCAAAGCCGTAATATAAGCTGTACCTAAGAAAATATCTCTCGATCGATCAGAATTGTATAACCTTTCGAATTTTCGGTAGTAGCTTTTGCGACACACACACACACACACACACACACGCGCGCGGGTATATACACACATGAGAGTTGCATTGAAAGGGAACACGGGAGCGAGCGATCGAGCGAGCGGTTAAGTAAATCGATCCATCGCGCGCTCCAAGCCCTGGAGGAGATTTCGTAATCGTAAAGAGGCTTGACAAAGAGTGCACGCACTCTCGTGCACGGCGCATATATAACATAATCCACGTGTGGATTACTCCCTCGGTGAAAATCTAGCGCGTCAATGTCAAGTGTCGGATTTTATCGGCTGACGAGTGGGCGACCCATTTCCTGGTGTAATTCTCCTTGCTCTATGGCCTGTTAGACGCGGCATTTTTTCGCTCTCTATGCAGCTCGAAGATTGTATTTAAATCGCCAGCCGAGCACCTTGCACACTTAGTCTGTCTTTGTTAAAGTACCGAGCGATTTATCTGCGGCCTGAAACGACTATGAAGGAATTCGTAAGTCTTCGTCCATATTGTTCATCTATTCTGGCTCTGTCGAGAAACAGAAAATTTATCGATTAAGTTGCAGTTCGAGCCGAACCGATTACCATTATCATTTCCATAAATACATTTCCCATTTGAATGGCGTATGTTATTCGAGCCTAAGCAACGCGCGATAACATCTCGAATCGCCGATCGTCGTATAGCTATAGATTATGCAAATGTCTCGATAATTTCAGCTGGTATTGTGTGGCTTTGTGTCCGTGGCGATGGCCGGTCCAGCTCTATTGCAGCCGACGCCGCTCCCGAATCTACGAGCCTACGTCTCGGCCTCTGCCTCCTCCACCGGTGCACGACTATTGCCGAATGCACCGATTGGCCCGGACGGACGAGTCCTTGATACACTCGAGGTAAACTCGCCTTCATTATTCATCGCGAGCTTATTAATAGGATCGTTTTTTTTTTGTACTAGGTATTGCTTTTTGAATGCTTAGCTGCTTTTTTTCTTTCCATACGTTGAGGAAGTCTAGTGGAGCGCGATGCGTGATTTAAAGTCGTTTGGAAAGTTCGGATTCGAATTTGGTGAGCGAAAAAAAGAGCGTTGTTATTGGCCTTACTATTGTTTGGGCAGTAGCGGTACACGTATGTATACGTACATATATGTAAGTTTGTACTTGTATGATTGACGTTTTACAGTCGATTTTTAAAATTAATTGTATGTTTTGTAGATCCTACTTTGAAAAGCACTTTTATTTCGAATAAAAATGATCGAATGATCTTATTTATAAGGTTAGATGAAAGGATAGATGTTTGGCCGATTTCTACTTGATTATATTCATAAGGAAGTTAAATATAAATAACGTACCTACTAAAATAAATATTTTTTTAGAATCAATCAATATATAAGTTTTATATTTATTCAAATTCAATAAATAATTTCTGAATCAATGAATAATTTTTTTAGTAGATGGTAAAGAAACCTTCAAATAAAATAATTTAATATACCGTGTATATTAAAATACAATTATTTAACATATATATTTCATTTTGTACTTTTTATTATTCTAATTGAAATGTATTTTAATTTATTTAAGTTTCACGATATGTATAAAGCAATTTTTGTATGCCAAGCAATAAGTAAAGAAAAGATAATAATACAAGTTCATTAAAGACAATGATGCTATTCTAATACTGACTTAAAAAGTAAATATTTATTTTTCTAATGCATGTAATGAGAAATTAAGTACAATTTTGGAATTATGGTTAACTGAAATACTTAACTAAAATATTTTCTTCTAAAATGTTCCTTTTAAACTATTTTTAAAGGAAGTGTCGTATGAAAATATTTTAGAAAGAAAAACGCATATAATGCATATTTTATAGCATTTTTTAGATTCTCTTTTAATACATTTCTTAACCCATTAACGACCAAGACCCCGAATTTTCAACAACTTGTTCAAGGTTTTTTTCAACCAAAAAAAGCTTTGAAAAAATTTGAAAAAGATCATATCCGACGTATTTTGAGCTGTTCTTCGGAACGGTGATACCGATTTTTTGTTAAAATACT